>CAMOHE010049098.1:0-51965 GCA_946598075.1 Artocarpus hirsutus
TATATATATATATATATATATTTAAGGGCATGATGCCATATTAGAGATCGGGTCGTGTAGTGAACGACCTTGGGGGCAGGTCCCGAAACCCAGCTGGGCCACAACGGTGGTGAATTACATATGGTTTGCCCAGGGAAAGAAAATGGTATTCTTTTGGTCAACCTATATGAATTGTTTTGGTAAGATTATGCTTTTAATTGAATTCTTATTTAATTATTTATTTGTTTAATTGTTCTAGTTTGCTTTCTATATATTTATCTGATTTACGGAATATCTTTTAAAGTTGAATAATTTTCAAATATAGTCCTACTGAGCCTTTCGCTCACGATTTAGTTGTTTTAAAATCTTAACCCTAGGTGGACATCAGCTTAGGATTGGAGAAGAATCCGCCGACTGGACATACTATCAGTAGAAGATTTGGGTAGGTTGTACTGTAGCAAGTAAGGCATGTAAATTTTTATCTTTCTTTTTATTTAGACTGTGGTTGTATTGTAATATTGTCAGTACTATATGTATGTGCACAATATGTGAGCCAGTGGGACCCATACTCGTTCTACCTCACATTTAAATATTTTTTTTAATATTCTTTTATTTACTTAATTATTATAATGGTTTATTTAATTCCTCAAATTATTCAAACGATATAAAATTTCTTCAAATTTATTTATAAATTTAATTCTAAAACCTTGTTTTCAACTAAATCTTTATTTAATTAACTTAATTAAACCACCACGTCACCTCCCGTACTCCAGGGCGTGACAGGTATTCGTGCCCAAGGACGTAACCGCCGCCTTCTTCACGTTTCGTCATTTCTCACTGTTCAGTCATTATTTATAGAGTCAATTTTCCTAACCATGCTTCCCAATTTATAACAACATATGTTAATTCATTATGTTTCTCGCTAATCAATACAGGGCGAGTTCATGTCATAGTTTCATATGTGATTTTCATATAATAGCAGTTCAACATAGATACATATATCTTGTCGTAAAACAATCAATTTAAATTCCATAAAAACCTCACAAAAGATAAGTAATAGAATCCCTACCGTTCAAGCTTCTCAACAATCTTTTAATCTCGGAATTGATTAGCATTAGCTCCACACACCTTTGATCCTAAGTCGTACATAAAGACAATTAAAACTAAAGCACAACATATAACCACATCCATAATTGAATTAAGTGTAAATCTATATACTTTAGTCTCTAATAAGATTCATAAATCACTTAGGATGGTTTTGGAAAGGTTGTAAGACATTCAGGGATTAGAAGGTGAGCAAAGTTGGGATCAATATCTACAATTAGCACATGGGTTATTGGGTGGTTTACTTAGAGTAGACGGGTGGTATACTGCCACTGATAGATTTACTAGTTTCCAACCCAAGAATTGAAAAATTCATAGAAGATAAAGTATAACTCCGATTTAGGCTCATGATAGCTAGTTAGAAAGCTTAGAATGTCTACTTTTAAAATATGTAAACCAATTTACAAAATTCATTTTCATCTAATCCCAGAATTTCAAGAAAGAGCTAATGCCCATAGAGTTAATACAAGGTTTATGGTATGTTAAGTTTTTCTTAAACCCAAAGCATATTATTCTTATTCAAAATTCCAAAACCATTCCAAAATAGGCAGCATGAATCATAATAAATATATTCTCATGAGTTTTATACCAAAATCATCATCAAACCATATCTCTAGCCTTTCTTGCAAATAATGAGAAAAACATGTATTAAATATGGAAAAAATACATACTAAAGTCAAGTTTGAATGAAAGAAAACCTACCTCAAAACTCCTTTGAAAAACACCAAAGTTCGGGTTAAAAATCAAGCTTGAATTGACTCTAAAGCGGCTTCAAACATGGCTGGGAATTATAGTTACTTGGCTATAAAGAGAGCTTTATGCTTTGCATTTTTAGTTAGAAATTGAAGTGAGATAGGAGAGAATAAGAAACTAGAGAAGGAAGTGATGATGGTTGAATAAATAGGCATCAAAATAATTGAGGAGTGGGAGATAATTGTAGGTTTATGGGGAAAGTTGTAGAAAGAAATAAATGTGCATTAAAAGAAAATATTATCATGTCTCCCATGGAAACTTTTAGCAAATAATGGCAACATAATTGAGGTGGCAAATGGGGCAAGTTGTGGAAGAAGATGAAGGAAGCATTAAAAAGGTAGTTGAGAAAATATATCAATATTTCTTAGTAGTTGACGTGAATTAATTCTATGCCTCCAAATGAGAAGGAGGCCACTTAATTGAGCATTAATGTAGCGGAACAAGGTTGGTAGAGGTGGGTGATAGGTAAATTTTGAATGTTTCTTATGGAGACTTGGTAAGAAGTTCTAAAGTAACATTTTATTCATTAAATTTTACAAAAATCATACCCATTAAAATAACAGGCATTTCAAAACAGATATATACGAATAATCTTATACAAATAAAATCTTTTTTCAATAAATCAATATGTTTATCTTGAATTAATTCATAAAATTAATTCAACCATTAAACCAACATGAATTCTTAAATACAATCTATCAAATTTTGGTCCAACTAACAAATAACAAAAGTTATCATTCTGTAGGAAAAACATGCCACATCATTGCATGAAATATGATGAGTTAGCAAAGGGCACCTGATGGACATGTATAAATCAAGCTCCTATAATTATAAAACAACATATCCACGATACATATATTTTATAATCATCAACTCTAAGGCTATTCCACTAAAAGCTTTGAGCTGTACTTTTGAACTATATAAAATTATGAAACTCTAATAACTCTATAGTCTTTGACATATCATAATGTGTGGCATTTCTATAGGATATTCATAATTAGCTTAAGGACAAATCCCATTTTACCTTCCTGATTATTTTTATCTTATGTTCCATTATCTTACCATTGCAATACTTGCTATTCATAACCAACAACAAATAGCATACCATTCAGTTACACATACATATATAAATTGTTGAACGCATTAGTTTGCAATTACAGGATAATGACTATAAGTGAATGTCATAACTCTATAAAAGAGCTATGGATTCTATATCAATGAAGAGTCATGTTTCCAACGTACCAGTGTGTTTACCATCATCTAATTTAAGATATCACTTTTTGGTACATTAAAAGACACAAGTCAAAAATATAGACTCATTGATTCATTTCAAAATTAAGATGTAACACATATGATTGTCTAAAGTGAATTCATTTACATGTATCCCTTTGCTACCAGTCTTGCCTTATAGGTTTAGACTTTCCTATCTACTCATCTCATTCTCTTATAGAACTACTTACACCCTACGGGCTTTAAGCTTTTAGGAAGGTCTACAAGCTCCTAGACTTGATTAGTCTTCATATACTTCATCTCAGTGTTCATAGCTTCTATCTAGAGCTTTGAATCAACATCCTCTATAGCCTCTTTGTAAGTGTAAAGATCCCTGTCATGTTTAATTAGTTCAACCAATTAAGCTTGACCATTGAACATATATCTTTTAGGTTAACGTCCTATCCTCTTACTACAGCAAAGCTCCCTAGGTTGTTGTTTGGCTAGTTTTTTGATGTTGATTACATTGGTTTCAACTGGAACCCCCCAAATAATCGAATCACTCACCATCTCCTCGAGTATCACTCTACTCTAAGGCTTATAGTTGTTCATGTAACTTTCCTCAAGGAAAGTTTTATGACTTTATTTTCTTTTAGGTTATAAAAATAACCCTTTTTTTGTCCCTTTTGGATATCCTACAAACACAAATACTTGTGAACGTGCTTCCAACTTATTAGCTTTCTTGTTTAGGACATGAGTAGGACATCCCTATATTCGAATATAGTTTAAAAATGTCTTCTTACCCATCCATAACTCATGTGGAGTTTTAGGAATCAATTTTGAAGGCATATTGTTCAAAAGAGAACAAGTGTTTTGTAGTACATATCCCCAAAAAGATAAAGCAATGTCGAATAACTCATCATGGATCTACCTATATCCAAAAAAGTCCTATTCTTTTGCTCAGTCATGCTATTCTACTACAGAGTGCCTGGTGCGATCAAATAGGACAAAATCTTATCCTCTACTAAGTCTCCTAAGAACTCATCGAAAAGGTACTCTCTACCTTGATCAGATCGAAGTGCCTTTATAGGTTTACCTAATTGCTTCTTCGCTACAGCTCAAAACTCCTTGAACTTGTCAAAAGTTTTGCCCTTATGATGCATTAGGTAGACATACCCATATCTAGATTAATCATCAATAAAATGACAAAATACTCATACCCTCCTCATGCCTTGAAGTCCATGGGATCATAGACATCACTATGCACAAGTTCTAGAACCCCTTCCCCTTGATTATTCTTAGATCCTAATGGTCTTTTGGTCATTTTACTTCAAAAAAGATTCAAATTGTGGTATAGATTCAACCTCTAAATGACTTAAAAGTCCATCCCTTACTAACCTTTGAATCCTATTTAGGCCAATATGACCTAATCACAAGCGCCAAAGATAAGTCCTATTAGAGTGAGAAGTTTTAAGTCTTTTAGAGTTATCATTTATCTCAGTGTTCAGCATTGAGTCCATCTTAGATTTGATAATGTATAGGTTGCTTTGCATCCATCCACTATAGATAAAAGATTTATTTTTACGAATCATAACTTTATTATTAAAAGAAACTAAACAAGAATCTTTACATAAACAAGCAACAAAAATTAAATTCCTTTTAAGTCTAGAAACATAAAAACAATCTCTCAAAACTAAACTCCTATAACTATCAAAATAAAGTTGGATGTCTCCCACTGCTTCAATTAACACTAAGGATCTATCTCCCATCTATAACATGAAGTGCTCATACAGTAGACTTCTCGTTTCCCCTATAGAGAAACACAGACATGATTATCGTTTTAGAGTCTATGACCTAGGTGTCACTTGATTCTTTAACTAAACAAGTCTTAGCAACTTGAAGCTTGCACTTACCTTTTTTAGCTTGGAAGTCATTGCAATTCTTCTCAATGTGCCCGACCTTCCCGTAGAAGAAGCACTTTAGTTTCTTTGGGTCCCTCTTCTTTTTCTTCTTATCCTTGCCCTCTGTTGGAATAGAAGACGTTCTGTTCTTAGCCTTTTGCTTCTTTCCATTCCCAAAATTGAAATTGGAACTAGATACAACCACTAAGTTTGCCTCACCACCAACAGGAGTTTCCTTGATCATTTTTTCAAGCTCATACAACTACTTCATCAACCCAATGAAAGTCACATTTTGTCTATTACTCACATTCTACGAAGCTCTAAACAAGATGAACTCCTTAAAAAGAGTCTCAAAAATCATAGTCATCTATGACTCAACATCAATCTCAATTCTATGAGTTTAAGCCTCAACAAGGTAACCCATAGCCAACATCATATGCTCCTTCACAAGGGTCCTTGGTTTTTGTGTGTAGTTAAGAAGCTTCTAAAGAGCCCTATGTCGCTTCATCAAGGCTTGGCCTCTAAAAATGTCTTCAAAATTATCCATGATCTAATGAGCAGTCTCATGATCTTCATGTTGAGCCTGTAGCATGTTATTCATGCTAGTCATGATATGGCAGCGGTCCTAATCATCAACATCCTTCCAACAATCATACGCTTAGGTTTGTTCATTAGTGGATTCACCAGTAGGCATAGGAGGACATGGTGTGGTTAGCTTAAATTTTAGTTTCTTAAAAGATAGGACAATGTTCAAGTTTCATTTTCAATCGTTATAGTTCTCGTTAGTTAAAGTATTTTTATCAAGTATCAAAGATAAAGCATTTTTAGACACTTTATTTTACAATAAAGATTTATATATCAAATATGAGTAGATATTCAATAACAATTTAGTAAGATAACACAAACAAGTAAGCATACAATGTGTTTATGTGTCAAAATTTTAAAAAATCACAATTTTACAACAATAATTTTTAACTTAAAATTCAACAAGCCGCCTAGGAGAGAATTGCCAAATTTAATTAGGAACAGGATCCTCCCTAATTAGTATATATCATCTAAGACCCGTATGATCTAAAATATATTAATAATCGCTTTCTTTGGCTATTAACTTTATTAATAGAGATCCTAGGAGAGGTTAGAAATAAAGTTAATCTTGAGTGTTTAACCATCATTTCAACTACTTTATACATGGTTTATAATCGATGCCTAGGGGTGAACAATGATAAAACATGCTAAAACAAATTATTCTTTTAGATATCCAACTCGATACATGATCCATCTCTTCCAAGGGGTTGGAACCATCATGTGTTACCTAAGGACCAACGATGAAACCTTCTCACACTTAATATTTTAGAAATCAAGGTTTTATGTTAACATGCATGAACAATTTTTAATGAGCAGTACTCCCTATTTTATATGACATGTTATCAGTATACATGACAAAACATATTATAATGCAAACAAGCAATGCAACAAGCAAAGCTACAAGCAATATAATAAATAACTATATTATGGTTCCACTCTAAAGAAAATAAAATAAAGATTGCAAAAATTAATCAAACTATTTTATCGATTCTTCATCTTGTATCTTTTAATAATATCATTTTTAATGTAATGTCCATCTTCAATTTCAAACTCATATAGATTGAAATTTTTTCTCTGATTATCATAAAATCTTATTTATTTTTCTCAAAATTGTTTCATAAAGAAAAACCTCATAAAAATAACAGAAAATGGCTTTCTACTGCCTCACGGTCGACCACACTATGTATGTTGCGGTCTATCACGCCGTCGCAGTCTAGAATCTAAGAAGCCTTTTTTGTCATTATTTTTGTAGTTTTAATTTTAACAACAATTCATAAACTCATGAAAATTTTGTAAACATAGAAAAATAAATAGCCCAGCAATCAATTCGGTCTTCTAGATCCGTTTTCTCTAATAATTATTTTAGTACAAATTCACAAACCAAAATTAATATAATTAATCTTAGACGATGATGATAGACTGCCATCTAATTGTATGAAAAACCTAGATACATATTCTAATCTTTAAGAGAACATAACAGATAAAATTAATTAATTAATATAATAATTAAAATAGAAATTTAATCAACAATAATTAATTAATAAGCATTCATTATATAATCTCATGACAGCATATAATTATATGGAAACCTTAGAGTACCAACTCTCTAAAAAATATAACTCAAACATAGGAAAGATTAAGATCGCATAATTTATGTATATAGCATAATCATAAACCTGTAAAAATTTCATAAAACCATGGCTTTAATACCAATTGTTTAAAAACATGAATATAGTAGAATTTTCAAAATTTTAAATCAAAGCCTTTTTCTAAATAGCAAGGTAGACATGCTATGTATATAAACTACTAAAGATCTTTCGTATCTCTTAAGTAGACCAAAAACTATAGGAACTATAATGAGAGAAATCTATCGAAAGAGCCTTAACTAATTGGTCTTCTTTGCTATTCTCTTTCTACGATCAAAATATGGATGGTCATACGTCGTTTAGTTTATCCTCAGGTGACCTCTCCTTTCAACTACAAGAGAAAACTAAGTAGAGATGTTAAACAATAGCTTTATAGCAGTTTTAGAGTTTCTCTTTCTAGAATACTTTCTCTAAACTTCTCAAGTGATCTAATAAACAATAGAAAATATATTCCCTACATATAATGGTCGGATTGAGATTATTCCTTATCAGATTTGGCCTAAAAATTCAAATCGGAATCAAAATCCATGCTGAAAATGCATGAAATGAGTTTTATTAAAAAATTGAGCACAATCGACCGTGCCTTTGTAATGCAGTCGACCGCGGCGTCGAGGCCAAGTTGCCAAATGCATTTTTCATACTTCTTAAACTTATAAGATTTATCCTATTTAAACCAATTGGATAAATCCTATCTTATTTAACCTGACTATTCTTTATAGAGCCTTAATTTTAATTCAAATGCCAAGTTGCCAAATGTGTTTTTTGTACTTCTCAAACTTATAAGATTTATCCTATTTAAACCAATTAGATAAATCCTATCTTATTTAACCTGAGTATTCTTTATAGTGCCTTAATTTTAATTCAAATAACTCAATAGAGAAGTTAATTTATTAAAACAGTCATATAAAGATAATCCATACAAATAAAATCTATTTTAAATAATTCAACATGTTTTTATTGAATCAATTCATAAAATTAATTTAGCCAATAAACCAACATGAATTACTAAGTCAAATTTATCAAATTTTAGCGAAACTAATACATAGCATAAGTTACCAATCTGTAAGAAAACACGCCGTATCGTTACAGGAAATATTATGAGCTAACAAAGGGGATTTGATGGACATATATAAATTAAGCTCCTATAATTATAAAATAACATATTCATAATACGTATATTTTATAATTATCAACTCTAAAACTATTATACTAAAAGCTTTGAGCTGCACTCTTGAACTATATAAAATTACGAAACACTAATAAGTTTATAGTCCTTGACATATCATAATGTGTAACATCTTCATAGGATATTCATAATCGGCTTAAGGATAAATTCCTTTTTACCTTCTCAATTATATTTATCCTATGTTCTATTATCTCACAATTGGAATACTTATTATTCATAACTAATAACAAATAATATGCTATTCAATTACACATATGTATCAAATGGTTCAGTGCTTCAGTTTCTAATTACAGAATAATACCTATAAGAGAATATCATTAACTCTACAAAAGAGTTATGGATTTCATATCTATGAATAATTAGTCTACGTCAATAAAGAGTCATGTCTCCAACTAGTCGGTATGTGTACCATAATCTAATTTCGGATGTCATCTTTTGGTACATCAAAAGACATAAGTCAATAATACGGACTTATTGATTCATTTCAGGATTAAGATACAACACATAAAATTGTTTAAAGTTGATTAATTTAAACAAACTGAATTATTAATCAAATCAATTCATCTTTTAGTCTTGATCTAATATAACGTTACCTATGACAATATACCAATATTTCTACTTGTGGAGTCCAACACTAATGATTAAGATAAGTCATCTTCTGTTATAGATATAGAAAACATAATAATATTAACATGAATAAAGCACCCAATTTTATTGCCTCGATCGCAGACCTTATCATCTTTAAAATTCATGTCTTTCGTATGATTTGTCCATCATATGCACGATATTAAAAGTTTAGATTAATAGTCTCAGACTTTTGTCTACTTATCATATATTTAACATAAATGAACATAAAGAGGACAATATTTGATATATGAAAATAAATAACACTTTTTATTGATTAAATATCCCCAAAAAACTATTACATCATTTAATCCTTAAAGCACCTAGTCTAATACTATTAATGTATTCTATGGGCATAGAACCACATTTATTATGTCTATCAGGTCTTACATATACTAAATTACTCAATAGCATCTTGTGAGAGGGTTAGAAATATAAACATAGTATGACTTCTTTTCTAGAATAAAAAGAAATATAAATAAACAACATAGTGGTGTTAATTAGAGAGTTCTAGGAAATCTCTCTCCTTGTGGCCTATCATTTTCTAGAAGTCTCATTTGATTTATGAATATTGATCTTCTATATCTATAACTGTAGAAAGTCACAATTCAACAGTTCCAATTCGGAGGCTCGTAAGGATTAAGCAATTTATATAACTTTTAAATTAGAGTAGTCTATTACAACTTAATTAACCTGTTAGTGCATTTTATGGAGAACGAACTTCAATAATCCTAGATGTAACTAGGGCCGGCAATTTCAGACACGCACGATGACACGATTCGAAAACGACACGAGATAAACGAGTTTAGACCGCATGTTTATTAATTGTGTCATAAATAGATTGGCACGAATAACACGAAAATAAACAGGCTAGATTTGTGCTAATATGCTAAACACTCCTTAACATGTTTAATTAAACGGGTTATAAATGTGTTGATACGGTAAGACACGACCCGTCTATTTATAACACATTTAAACTTAAAAATATAAATATTTAAAATATTTATAGCAGGTTAGTATTAATTAGGTATTGTGTTTTTATTAATTTTCTTTATTGGCTTTTTTTAAAAAAAAATTAAAATTTTTTAATTTTTTAATTTTTTTAATTTTTAGTTAATTAGGTCATAAACGTGTCATATGCGTGTTGTTATAGTATCAACCCATCACGGTACGTTTAATAATCGTGTTAATCGTGTCGTGCCGTATTACGTATGCCATATGCGTGTTGTGTTCGCATTTGTATTTCTGGCACGTTTATTAATCGTGTCGTGTTGATGTTTGTGCTAAGTGTGTCATGCTATAAACGTGTCGATACAAACACAATTGTTGTCACCTCTAGATGTAACCAAGATTAGCAATTATTTTTTAGGTGATAAAGATGTCAATTTTTCTTTAGAAGATTTCAAGTTCCACTAAAATAATATATTGCACGATAGATCTATATACCACACAAGTCTCTTGTGAAAAATGATACATATGCACGTGTATAACTTTGTACGGTAAAATATCTATACCATTGGCACATTGTATCGTGGAATTTCCTGTATAATAAATATGACAGAAGATAGATGATCCAATCCATTAATAGAGCTGCAAAAACACACAGCTCTGGAAATGGCTTTGGTCGAAACTAGGCGAGTCCCACTTCTCAAACAAACTATTGAATTGAGGGCAACACAACCTAAAGTGGAAAAGTTATTATTATTTTTATTATTGTCAATAAAAGAGAAAAACCAAGCAAAAGTGGTAACAAAATTAAAATAAAGTGATCCCAAAAGATTTCAGTTGAGAAAGAGAGAGGACAGGTGGTGGGGGGTGGACGATAGTATTACTGAATGGGTGTGATGGATGCTTTACGACTGAGGTCCTTTTTTTATCTTATAATTTCCGTTCCTCTTTGAAAAAGCAAGAAAACGTTTCATAAACAGACAAACAGATTCTGGTTTTCCCCAAGGCCCGAGAAAGAGAGGGAGGAAAGAACAAACAGACAAAGCAAGACACTCACCAACATCAAGAATATGTTTTTGTTTTTAAAGACTCACTCGCTCTCTCCCACCATCACCCACACGAGCGGCTCTCAAATTGCATGCACTGCACTGAACAGACTTTTTATTATTTTTCTCTTTTTTTATTTTTTGTTTTTTAAAATGAGAGAAAAGATCAGTCTCAAAATAAGGACCCTGACCTCATTTCTTCTCTCTACAGAGAGAGTGAAAACTGAAAAGAATCGTGTGGGTTCTTCTTTCTTATCTCTCTGCTCTTCCTTCATTTTGTTACATTGTTTTCTTTTCTTGTTCTTTTTTTTTTCCCCTATTTCCTGTGTGCGCCTGCTCTTTTAACTTTGTTTTTTCATTCTCCTTAGAGGCCCAGAGCAACGAAAAGCCCATTTTTTCCTCCTTTATTTTCTTGATATCTATAAATCGTATGTTTTTCTTTGTGGCATTGTACTAGTTATAGCTAACACCTGAAGTTCTCTGGGCATTTTTTTTTCCGTCGAGGTTTCTTTTATTTCCTTTCTGGTTTCTTCTTTTTCTTGGCCTCCGATCACAATGAGTCCTCCTCTTCAGCATCTGAAGAATGACTCTGACGGTTTCAGCGGGTACCCGAACGTGAACTTTCTGCTGCCGCCACCACCACCGCCGCCACCACCACCACCATCCCTAACTCCTAATCTCTCTCTTTCTAAATCCCCTGGGGAATCAACGATTAGTGCTTCTATCCAAATGGGTTTTCAGATTTTTAACTCTTCGAAAGAGGAAAGCATCAAAACATGGGTTTTTCAGCCATTGGAGAGCAGGGGATCAACAAAGAGAACCAGTGCTGGTGATCATGTATTTGGCGTTGACAATAAGAAAGGATTATCTTTGAAACTTGTTGAGGAATCAGAAGCTAATAATAGGACTAGTTTGGCTGGTAAAAGTACTCGGCATATCAAGCTTTGTGCAAGAGGTCATTGGAGACCAGCTGAAGATGCAAAACTTAAGCAACTTGTGACCCAATATGGTCCTCAGAACTGGAACTTAATTGCTGAGAATCTTGAAGGCAGATCAGGTAAAAAAATATAAAAGAAAATAGTCCCATGTTTAAAGGGGATGAAAGAAGAAGAAGAAGAACAGGAAAATACTCTTTACTCTAGGGGAAAATGTCCCAAAAGTCAATAATGCTTAATATGGAGTGTTCTTTTGTTTTTTTTTTTTTGGTTTTTTTTTTTTGTTTTGCTTGATATGGAGTGTTTTTTTTGTTTTGTTTTTGTTTTTGTTTTTGTTTTGTGTGTGCGTGTGTGTGTGTGTGTGTGTGTTATGTTTGTTTCTATCGGTCATTTTCTTTTTCCTGATTCTCTTTTCCCAGATCTAAAATAAGTGAGATCTAATAATGTTGTATAATTCTGCAAAAATTTGTTTGTTTGCAGGAAAAAGTTGCAGACTAAGGTGGTTTAATCAGCTAGATCCAAGGATAAACAGAAGGGCTTTTAGTGAGGAAGAAGAGGAGAGGCTCTTGGCTGCTCACAGACTGTATGGTAACAAATGGGCAATGATTGCGAGGCTTTTCCCTGGCAGAACAGATAATGCTGTGAAGAACCATTGGCATGTGATCATGGCAAGGAAGCACCGAGAACAGTCCAATGTATACAAGAGGAGAAGATCTTCTTCTTCTTCTTCTTCTCAAGTTCTCCCCAGAGTTGTTCTTGGCATGACCTTACAACAGAACAATATTAATAATGCCTCGAGCACTGAATCAACCATCTCAAACACCATTGATGACCAATCTGCAGCCTCTACTTGTACTGATCTGTCCCTTACTCCCTCCTCCAATAGGGTACCTCCTGGATTCTTCTCCTACTTCAATCCACAAGAATCTCAAATGGGTATCTTCACTTTCCATTCTTTTTTCCCCCTTTTTTATGGCCTTGTTTTGTGTTTTGTCCCTTTCAGTATGATTATTAAAATTTCTGTGATTATATTACAAATGACTCTACAACCTCAAATTTAATGAAATACCAAGAAGTCGAAACTATCTTTTATCAGTAGTTACGGACTAAATAGAAGTTACCATGTAGTTAATGCAAGTATAGGTCCTTATATTGGTATATAAAGTTGGTTAACAAATGTTGCGTGTTACAGGTCTGGCGTTAATTATAATTAATATCTCCGTTGTCCTTTGTAGGCTTAAAAAAGGGGAGTTTTAACAAGTTCACTGGCGCATTTCTAGTTGGGCAAATCAAGGGAGTAACTACTGCTTTTGTGGGTTTGGACCAATCTGGTACTCATTCAGATTCCAACTCAGAAAACTCGGCAGCTGAATCAGTCGCCACCAATACGAACAGCAATCTAACAATCTCCACGGGGCCAAACCGAAAGGCTGAAGATGAAAACGTGATCGGCTTGCCCTGCATTGACTTCCTTGGGGTTGGAGCCAGCTAGTTCATAAATACCCACATCCGTTAATGGCTTTCAAGTAAAGCAATAAGCATTTGAAACCGGCTTTGGGAGGAATTACTGTTAGAACCCATATCACATATGGCTCTGTAACGACTAACGTAAGTTTCTACAAGAGGGTTGTTTTGGTGTACAGTTAGATCCATAAAAGGAAAAAGGGGACCAAAGTATTACAGGTAAGAAACTAAGAGAGAGAGAGATGAGCAGAGGAGTTATATATATGTCTCAAAATAATAATGAGAACTTTTTGGACTATCTGGTAAGAGGAGAGGTTTATTATTCACACACTGGTGATGTTATGGCTTTCTGCACTGGAGGCAAAGCCAAAATTTGCTTCTCTTTAAGACCGCTAAACTGATGGATGAATGAATGAATCTGCCCACCTTCCATGACTTTTTTTTTTTTAATTTCTGTATCATTTAGTCGTTGTCTACTTACCTTTTATTTGCCCTTTTTACCCGTCTGTTTTGACCATGTAAAACACGCCGTCCTGATGATTTTGGTGTTTCCTTATGTTCGGAGCATACATTGACAATAAGTGTTTAATGAGATAAAAATGTTTCAGGCTGATATAAATTGGATAGTTAAAATGAATTTGGTAATAATGTCATATCCCGGAAGCTCAAAAAAAGATAAATCATTTCTTATTTACAAATCATTTTCTCATCGTATTTTTGTTCTTATAGTTTCTATTTTTGTCACGCTCTGGAGTACGGGAGGTGACGTGGTAGTTTAGTTAAGATAATTAAACAAAGATTTAGTTAAAAATAGGGTTTTCGAATTTAATTTATAAATAAAAATGAGATAATTTTAAAATCATTCAAATAGAATAATTTGAGGAAATAAAATAAACCATCATAATAATTAAGCAAATAAAAAGAACATTAAAACATTTAAATATGAGGTGAAACGTGTACGGGTCCCACTGGCCTATATATTGTGCACACAAATATAGTACTGATAATATTACCATACAACCACAGTCCATGAAAAGAAGAGTTAAAGGTTTACATGCCTTACTTGCTACAGCACGACCTACTCAAATCTTCTACTGATTGTAAGTCTGGTCAGCGGACTCTTCTCCGATCCTAAGCTGTTGTCCACCTATGGGTAAGATTTTAAAATAATAAAAACGTGAGCGAAAGGCTCAGTAGGACTATATTTTTTTAAAAATAAACAAATAAATATTCTAATAAAACTTTCAAAATAAATAAATAATTAAACAAATCAAATATGCATTTACATTTACTAAAATTTCATTGAAAACAGTTTGTCAAAGAGTACTTTTTTTATCCTCTCGGACAAACCAATTATTCACTATCGAAGTGGCCCAGCTGGGTTTCGGGACCTAGCCCCAAGGTCGTACACTACACGACCCGATTTCTGATATGGTATCATGCCCATATATCTTTTTATAATTATTAAAATCTCTGTTTACTAATTATAATCATTTACATTCATTATGAACATTTCTCAAGCAACAGCTTGTAAAGATATTTAAACAAAATCATTTCCCAATCAGTCATTGCAAATATTTGATAAAAATCCATTTTTGGCTTAAATCATTTTGAAATAAGGCTACCAAGGAAAATAGGTAGAAATCCTACTCGATATCCGTGTCGGTGTCCTACACCGTAATCCCGGTCCACTATACGTTAGCTCCGCGGATCGACGCACAAATCCTAAATGCATAGTAACTTAGCCCATTAGTATCTAACCCGAGGTATCCTATGGTGCTAAATCAACTCATGGTGTCCTAGTGTGCCATTTAGGTTTATAAAATCATTTTATAAAGTTGAAATTTCAATCGGGGTTCAAAACAGTAAAAACGGGTAAAAAATCACAAAATTACACCATGCCCGGTCGGCCTGTCGGTCGTCCTGTTTTGGCCTGTCGAACTGCACAGTTCAGCCTGTCGGAAGAGCAGGTTCGGTCGGTCGAACATCTCCCGGTTCGGCCTGCCGATCGGATGAATCCGGCCTGCCGATCCCTTGAATCCGGCCTACCGAACATGAAGTTCGGCCTGCCGATCTGGAAAAATTCTAGAATTTTCCATGCACGGGTTCTCGGCATCCCGAATCCAAATTCTCAATTTCAACCTGTTTTCTCAATTCTCAGGTATGGGTAATCATCATAAACAATAGAAAACCATAGTAGAATACTTGTTAATGGATTAAAATAAGTTTTAAACAAGATTTTCACAAAAATCCAAAAATAGAGAAAATAAAGGAAAAATAAAAAATCTTGATTCCAATCCGTTTTTGATGAAATAAAGTCTGTATTCTAGCTAATCTAAGTCCATCTAACATAGATTGAAGCTTTTCTAGGCTTATAAACTCTTAGATTTTAAAATACAAGGAAATTTGAAAAATAGAAAAACTTTTGAATTTTAAAAACTAACCTCGAATCGAAGCTTGAAAACGATGTTTTTGTTGTTGAATCTCGTTCCCGAGCCTTCAATCTTCTAACCCAAAGCTTAAATCCGAATTTTGTTTCAAAATTTAGAGAGAGAAAACGAGAGGGGAAGAGAGAACCGAGAGAGAGACGAGAGAGGTGAACGAGAGAGAGGAGAGAAAAAATGAAAGTGAGAGAGAGAGGGAAAATAAATAGAGGGAAAGAAAAAGTAATTGCACAGGACTATGTGCAACAGTATACTGTTTTCAAATCAAATTGTTTCATCGAAAATTAAATTAACAATTAAAAACAATTTAGAATAATCAAAAATCATTAAAAGAGTAAAATAATACAAAGTCACTAAATTTTTACAAAACATTCAAATTAAATTTAAAATGCTCATTACGGCACACTAATCTACTATTGAGCACTCTAATTACACTTAATTAACTTCGGGGTGTTACAACTCTCCACCCCTAAAAGAAATTTTGTCCTCAAAATTTACAAATCGATTAAAAAATGAAATAAATAGAGGAAAAGAGAGAAAAGTGGTTGCACAAGACTGTGTGCAACTACACACTGTTTTCAAATTAAACTATTTTATTAAATTATAAATTAACAATAAAAAACAATTTAGAATAATTAAAATTTATTAAAACAGTAAAATAATACAAGGTTACTTAATTTGAACAAAATAATCAAATTAAGTTTAAATTACTTATTATGGCACACCAAGCGTATCTAAGTGCTTCACGATCGAATCTAACCAATATTCTGCCACCTGTGGGTCCTCAGTTCCATCAAAGGTCGGTGCTAACACACGCTGAAATTTCTTAAAGTACGTATGCCGACGACTAGCCTCGGAATCATCAGGTCTTGCCCTTGCTGCCATCTGCCAAAATGCAACAAACATAGCCCTCATCATTTCCAAACTCGGCATCCGCGGTCGAGCGACGTCTAGATGCCATTCTCTCACATCTGAAGACAAAATTTAGACTGTCAGTGGTATTTCATTGTTGTACCTATGTGTGCACAATTCCCGAGGTTCATAACCTTGGGCTCTGATACCATTCTGTCACGCCCCGGAGTACGGGAGGTGACGTGGTGGTTTAGTTAAGATAATTAAACAAAGATTTAGTTAAAAATAGGGTTTCATAATTTAATTTATAAATAAAAATGAGATAATTTTAAAATCGTTCAAATAGAATAATTTGAGGAAATAAAATAAACCATCATAATAATTAAGCAAATAAAAAGAACACAAAACAATTAAATATGAGGTGGAACGTGCACGGGTCCCACTGGCCCACATATTGTGCTCACACATGTAGTACTGATAATATTACCATACAACCACAGTCCATGAGAAGAAAGGTTAAAGGTTTACATGCCTTACTCGCTACAGTACAACCTATCCAAATCTTCAACTGATTGTAAGTCCGGTCAGTGGACTCTTCTCCGATCCTTAGCTGTTGTCCACCTATAGGTAAGATTTTAAAGTAATAAAAACGTGAGCGAAAGGCTCAGTAGGACTATATTTTTTTAAAAATAAACAAATAAATATTCTAATAAAACTTTCTAAATAAATAAATAATTAAACAAATCAAATATGTATTTACATTTACTAAAATTCCATTGAAAACAGTTTGTCAAGAGTACCTTTTTGATTCTCTCAGGCAAACCAATTATTCACCACCGAAGTGGCCCAGCTGGGTTTCGGGACCAGCCCCCAAGGTGGTTCACTACACGACCCGATCTCTGATATGGCATCATGCCCATATATCTTTTTTATAATTATTAAAATCTCTGTTTACCAATTATAATCATTTACATTCATTATGAAATTTATTATGAACATTTCTCAAGCAACCGCTTGTAAAGATATTTAAACAAAATCATTTCCCAATTAGTCATTGAAAACATTTGATAAAAATCCCTTTTTGGCTTAAATCATTTTGAAATAAGGCTACGAAGGAAAATGGGCAGAAGTCCTACCTCGATATTCGTGTCGGTGTCCTACACCGTAATCCTGGTCTGCTATACGTTAGCTCCGCGGATCCACGCATAAATCCTAAATGCATAGTAACTTAACCCATTAGTATCTAACCCGAGGTATCCTATGGTACTAAATCATCTCATGGTGTCCTAGTATGCCATTTAGGTTTATAAAATCATTTTATAAAGTTGAAATTTCAATCGGGGTTCAAAATAGTGAAAACGGGTGAAAAATCACAAAATTACACCATGCCCGGTCGGCCTGCCGGTCGTCCTATTTCGGCCAACCGAATTGCACAATTTGGCCTGCCAGAAGAGCAGGCTCAGTTGGCCGAACATCTCCAGGTTTGGCCTGCCGGTCGGATGAATCCGGCTACTGATCCCTTGAATCCGGCCTGCCGAACATGAAGTTTCGCCTACCAATCTGGAAAAATTCTAGAATTTTCCACGGACGGGTTCTCGGCATCCTGAATCTAAATTCTCAATTTCAACCTGTTTTCATAATTCTCAGGCATGGGTAATCATCATAAACAATAGAAACTCATAGTAGAATACTTTTTAATGGATTAAAACAAGTTTTAAACAAGATTTTCACAAAAATCCAGAAATAGAGAAAATAAAGGAAAAATAAAAAATCATGATTCCAATCCGTTTTTGATGAAATAAAGTCTGTATTCTAGCTAATCTAAGTCCATCTAACTTAGATTGAAGTTTTTCTAGGCTTAGAAACTCTTAGATTTCAAAATGCAAGGAAATTTGAAAAATAGAAAAACTTTTAAATTTTAAAAACTAACCTCGAATCGAAGCTTAAAAACGATGTTTTTGTTGTTGAATCTCGTTCCTGAGCCTTCAATCTTCTAACCCAAAGCTTAAATCTAAATTTTTTTTCAAAATTTAGAGAGAGAAAACGAGAGGGGAAGAGAGAACCGAGAGAGAGACGATAGAGGTGAGCGAGAGAGAGGAGAGAGAAAATGAAAGTGAGAGAGAGTGGGAAAATAAATAGAGGGAAAGAAAAAGTAGTTGCACAGGACTATGTGTAACAGTACACTTTTTTAAAATCAAATTGTTTCATAGAAAATTAAATTAACAATTAAAAACAATTTAGAATAATTAAAAATCAATAAAAGAGTAAAATAATACAAAGTCACTAAATTTTCGCAAAACATTCAAATTAAATTTAAAATACTCATTAGGCCACACTAATCCACCATTTAGCACTCTAATTACACTTAATTAACTTCGAGGTGTTACAACTCTCCACCCCTAAAAGAAATTTCGTCCTCGAAAATTACAAATCGCTTCAAAAACGAAATAAATAGAGGAAAAGAGAGAAAAGTGGTTGCACAAGACTGTGTGCAACTACACACTGTATTCAAATTAAACTATTTTATTAAATTATAAATTAACAAAAAAAAACAATTTAGAATAATTAAAAATTATTAAAACAGTAAAATAATACAAGGTTACTTAATTAGCACAAAATAATCAAATTAAGTTTAAATTACTTATTATCGCACACCAAGCGTATCCAAGTGCTTCACGATCGAATCTAACCAATATTCTGCTACCTGTGGGTCCCTAGTTCCATCAAAGGTCGGTGCTGATGCACATCAAAATTCCTTAAAGTACGTATGTCGATGACTAGCCTCGGAATCATCAGGTCTTGCCCTTGCTGCTATCTGTCGAAATGCAGCAAACATTGCCCTCATCATGCCCTCATCATTTCCAAAATCGGCATCCACGGTCGAGCGACGTCTAGGTGCCATGCTCTCACTTCTGAAAACAATATTTGGACTGTCAGTGGTATTTTATTGTCGTACCTATGTGTGCACAATTCCCAAGATTCATAACCTTGGGCTCTATAGCATTCTGTCACGCCCCGGAGTACGGAAGGTGACGTGGTGGTTTAGTTAAGATAATTAAACAAAGATTTAGTTAAAAATAGGGTTTCAGAATTTAATTTATAAATAAAAATGAGATAATTTTAAAATCGTTCAAATAGAATAATTTGAGGAAATAAAATAAACCATCATATTGATTAAGCAAATAAAAAGAACATTAAAACATTTAAATATGAGGTGGAACGTGTATGGGTCCCACTGGCCCACATATTGTGCACACACATGTAGTACTGACAATATTACCATACAACCACTGTCCATGAAAAGAAAGGTTAAAGGTTTACATGCCTTACTTGCTACAGTACAACCTACCCAAATCTTCTATTGATTGTAAGTCTGGTCAGCGGACTCTTTTTCGATCCTAAGCCGTTGTCCACCTATGGGTAAGGTTTTAAAATAATAAAAACGTGAGCGAAAGGCTCAGTAGGACTATATTTTTTTAAAAAATAAACAAATAAATATTCTAATAAAACTTTCTAAATAAATAAATAATTAAACAAATCAAATATGTATTTACATTTACTAAAATTCCATTGAAAACAGTTTGTCAAGAGTACCTTTTTGATTCTCTCGGACAAACCAATTATTCACCACCGAAGAGGCCCAACTGGGTTTCGGGACCTGCCCCCAAGGTCGTTCACTACACGACCCGATCTCTGATATGGCATCATGCCCATATATCTTTTTATAATTACTAAAATCTCTGTTTACCAATTATAATCATTTACATTCTTTATGAAATTTATTATGAACATTTCTCAAGCAACCGCTTGTAAAGATATTTAAACAAAATCATTTCCCAATTAGTCATTGAAAACATTTGATAAAAATCCCTTTTCGGCTTAAATTAGTTTGAATAAGGCTACCAAGGAAAATGGGTAGAAGTCCTACCTCGATATCCATGTCGGTGTCCCACACCGTAATCCCGGTCCGCTATACGTTAGCTCTGCGGATCCACGCACAAATCCTAAATGCATAGTAACTTAGCCCGTTAGTATCTAACCCGAGGTATCCTATGGTACTATTTCATCTCATGGTGTCCTAGTGTGCCATTTAGGTTTATAAAATCATTTTATAAAGTTGAAATTTCAATCGGGGTTCAAAACAGTGAAAACGGGTGAAAAATCACAAAATTACACCATGCTCGGTCGGCTTGTCGGTCGTCCTGTTTCGGCCTGCCGAACTGCACAGTTCGGCCTAACAGAAGAGTAGGTTTGGTCAGCCAAAAATCTCCAGGTTCGGCCTGTCGGTCGGATGAATCCGGCCTGCCGATCCCTTAAATCTGACCTGTCGAACAAGAAGTTCCGCCTGCCGATCTGGAAAAATTTCAGAATTTTCCACGCATGGGTTCTGGGCATCCCGAATCCAAATTCTCAATTTCAACCTGTTTTCTCAATTCTCAGGCATGGGTAATCGTCATAAACAATAGAAAATCATAGTAGAATACTTTTTAATGGATTAAAACATGTTTTAAACAAGATTTTCACAAAAATCCAAATATAGAGAAAATAAAGGAAAAATAAAAAATCTTGATTCCAATCCATTTTTGATGAAATAAAGTCTGTATTCTAGCTAATCTAAGTCCATCTAACTTAGATTGAAGCTTTTCTAGGCTTAGAAACTCTTAGATTTCAAAATGCAAGGAAATTTGAAAAATATAAAAACTTTTAAATTTTTAAAACTAACATCGAATCGAAGCTTGAAAACGATGTTTTTGTTGTTGAATCTCATTCACGAGCCTTCAATCTTCTAACCCAAAGGTTAAATCTGAATTTTTTTTCAAAATTTAGAGAGAGAAAACGAGAGGGGAAGAGAGAACCGAGAGAGAGACTAGAGAGGTGAGCGAGAGAGAGGAGAGAGAAAATGAACGTGAGAGAGAGAGGGAAAATAAATAGAGGGAAAGAAAAAGTAGTTGCATAGGACTATGTGTAGCAGTATACTGTTTTCAAATCAAATTGTTTCATCGAAAATTAAATTAACAATTAAAAACAATTTAGAATAATTAAAAATCATTAAAAGAGTAAAATAATACAAAGTCACTAAATTTTCACAAAACATTCAAATTAAATTTAAAATGCTCATTAGGGCACACTAATCCACTATTTAGCACTCTAATTGCACTTAATTAACTTCGGGGTGTTGCAACTCTCCACCCCTAAAAGAAATTTTGTCCTCGAAATTTACAAATCGATTCAAAAACGAAATAAATAGAGGAAAAGAGAGAAAAGTGGTTGCACAAGACTGTGTGCAACTACACACTGTTTTCAAATTAAACTATTTTATTAAATTATAAATTAACAATAAAAAATAATTTAGAATAATTAAAAATTATTAAAACAGTAAAATAATATAAGGTTACTTAATTTGCACAAAATAATCAAATTAAGTTTAAATTACTCATTATGGCACACCAAGCGTATCCAAGTGCTTCACGATCGAATCTAACCAATATTCTGCCACCTGCGGGTCCCCAGTTCCACCAAAGGTCGGTACTGACGCACGCTAAAATTTCTTAAAGTACGTATGCTGATGACTAGCGTCAGAATCATCAGGTCTTGCCCTTGCTACCATCTGCCGAAATGCAGCAAACATAGCTCTCATCATGCCCTCATCATTTCCAAACTCGGCATCCACGGTCAAGCGACGTCTAGGTGCCATTCTCTTACTTCTGAAAACAAAATTTGGACTGTTAGTGGTATTTCATTGTCGTACCTATGTGTGCACAATTCCCAACGTTCATAACCTTGGGCTCTGATACCATTTTGTCACTCCCCGGAGCACGGGAGGTGACGTGGTGGTTTAGTTAAGATAATTAAACAAAGATTTAGTTAAAAATAGGGTTTCAGAATTTAATTTATAAATAAAAATGAGATAATTTTAAAATCGTTCAAATAGAATAATTTGAGGAAATAAAATAAACCATCATATTAATTATGCAAATAAAAAGAACATTAAAACATTTAAATATGAGGTGGAACGTGTACGGGTCCCATTGGCTCACATATTGTGCACACACATGTAGTACTGACAATATTACCATACAACCACATCCATGAAAAGAAAGGTTAAAGGTTTACATGCCTTATTTGCTACAGTACAACCTACCCAAATCTTCTACCGATTGTAAGTCTGGTCAGCGGACTCTTCTTCGATCCTAAGCTGTTGTCCACCTATGGGTAAGGTTTTAAAATAATAAAAACGTGAGCGAAAGGCTCAGTAGGACTATATTTTTTTAAAAATAAACAAATAAATATTCTAATAAAATTTTATAAATAAATAAATAATTAAACAAATCAAATATGTATTTACATTTACTAAAATTCCATTGAAAACAGTTTGTCAAGAGTACCTTTTTGAATCCAGCATACCGACCCCTTGAATCCAGCCTGCTAAACATAAAGTTCGGCCTACCGATCTGAAAAAATTCTAGAATTTTCCACGCACGGGTTCTCGGCATCCTGAATCTAAATTCTCAATTTCAACCTATTTTCATAATTCTCAGGCCTGGGTAATCATCATAAACAATAGAAACTCATAGTAGAATACTTTTTAATGGATTAAAACAAGTTTTAAACAAGATTTTCACAAAAATCCAAAAATAGAGAAAATAAAGGAAAAATGAAAAATCTTGATTCCAATCCATTTTTGATGAAATAAAGTCTGTATTCTAGCTAATCTAAGTCCATCTAACATAGATTGAAGTTTTTCTTGGCTTAGAAACTCTTAGATTTCAAAATGCAAGGAAATTTGAAAAATAGAAAAACTTTTAAATTTTAAAAACTAACCTCGAATCGAAGCTTGAAAACGATCTTTTTGTTATTGAATCTCGTTCCCGAGCCTTCAATCTTCTAACCCAAAGCTTAAATCTGAATTTTGTTTCAAAACTTAGAGAGAGAAAACGAGAGGGGAAGAGAGAACTAAGAGAGAGACGAGAGAGGTGAGCGAGAGAGAGGAGAGAGAAAATGAAAGTGAGAGAGAGAGGGAAAATAAATAGAGGGAAAGAGAAAGTAGTTGCATAGGACTATGTGCAACAGTACAATGTTTTCAAATCAAATTGTTTCATCGAAAATTAAATTAACAATTAAAAACAATTTAGAATAATTAAAAATCATTAAAAGAGTAAAATAATACAAAGTCACTAAATTTTCACAAAACATTCAAATTAAATTTAAAATACTCATTAGGGCACACTAATCCACCATTTAGCACTCTAATTACACTTAATTAACTTCGGGGTGTTACAACTCTCCACCTCTAAAAGAAATTTCGTCCTCGAAATTTACAAATCGATTCAAAAACGAAATAAATAGAGGAAAAGAGAGAAAAGTGGTTGCACAAGACTGTGTGCAACTACACACTGTTTTTAAATTAAACTATTTTATTAAATTATAAATTAACAATAAAAAATAATTTAGAATAATTAAAAATTATTAAAACTGTAAAATAATACAAGGCTACTTAATTTGCACAAAATAATCAAATTAAGTTTAAATTACTTATTATGGCACACCAAGCGTATCCAAGTGCTTCACGATCGAATCTAACCAATATTCTGCCACTTGCGGGTCCCTAGTTCCATCATAGGTTGATACTGACACACACCGAAATTCCTTAAAGTACGTTTGCCGACGACTAGCCTTGGAATCATCAGGTCTTGCCCTTGCTACCATCTGCTAAAATGCAGCAAACATAGCCCTCATCATGCCCTCATCATTTCCAAACTCGGCATCTGCGGTCGAGCATCGTCTAGGTGCCATTCTCTCACTTCTGAAAACAAAATTTAGACTGTCAGTGGTATTTCATTGTCGTACCTATGTGTGTATAATTTCCAAGGTTCATAACCTTGGGCTCTGATACCATTCTGTCACGGCCCAGAGTACGGGAGGTGACGTGATGGTTTAGTTAAGATAATTAAACAAAGATTTAGTTAAAAATAGGGTTTTAGAATTTAATTTATAAAAAAAAATGAGATAATTTTAAAATCATTCAAATAGAATAATTTGAGGAAATAAAATAAACCATCATATTAATTAAGCAAGCAAAAAGAACATTAAAACATTTAAATATATGGTGGAACGTATACGGGTCCCATTGGCCCACATATTGTGCACACACATGTAGTACTGACAATATTTTCATACAACCACAGTCCATGAAAAGAAAGGTTAAAGGTTCACATGCCTTACTTGCTACAGTACAACCTACCCAAATCTTCTACTGATTGTAAGTCCGGTCAGCGGACTCTTCTCCGATCCTAAGCTGTTGTCCACCTATGGTTAAGATTTTAAAATAATAAAAACGTGAACAAAAGGCTCAGTAGGACTATATTTTTTTAAAAAATAAACAAATAAATATTCTAATAAAACTATCTAAATAAATAAATAATTAAACAAATCAAATATGTATTTATATTTACTAAAATTCCATTGAAAACAGTTTGTCGAGAGTACCTTTTTGATTCTCTCGGGCAAACCAATTATTCACCATCGACGTGGCCCAGCTGGGTTTCGGGACCTGCCCCCAAGGTCGTTCACTATATGACCCGATCTCTGATATGGCATCATGCCCATATATCTTTTTATAATTATTAAAATCTATGTTTACCAATTATAATCATTTACATTCATTATGAAATTTATTATGAACATTTCTCAAGCAACCGCTTGTAAAGATATTTAATCAAAATCATTTCCCAATCAGTCATTGAAAACATTTGATAAAAATCCCTTTTTGGCTTAAATCATTTTGAAATAAGGCCACCAAGGAAAATGGGTGAAAGTCCTACCTCGATATCTGTGTCAGTGTCCTACACCGTAATTTCAGTCTGCTATACGTTAGCTCCGCGGATCTACGTACAAATCCTAAATGTATAGTAACTTAGCCCATTAGTATCTAACCCGAGGTATCCTATGGTACTAAATCATCTCATGGTGTCCTAGTGTGCCATTTAGGTTTATAAAATCATTTTATAAAGTTGAAATTTCAATCGGGGTTCAAAACAGTGAAAACGGGTGAAAAATTACAAAATTACACCATGCCCGGTCGGCCTATCGGTCGTCCTGTTTCGGCCTACCGAACTGCACAGTTTGGCCTGCAGGAAGAGCAGGTTCAGTCGGCCGAACATCTCCAGGTTCGGCCTGCCGGTCGGATTAATCCGGCCTATCGATCCCTTGAATCCGGCCTGCCGAACATGAAGTTTGGCCTGTCGATCTGGAAAAATTCTAGAATTTTTCACGCACGGGTTCTCGGCATCCCGAATCCAAATTCTCAATTTCAACCTGTTTTCTCAATTCTCAGGCATGGGTAATCATCATAAAGAATAGAAAATCATAGTAGAATACTTTTTAATGGATTAAAACAAGTTTTAAACAAGATTTTCACAAAAATCCAAAAATAGAGAAAATAAAGAAAAAATGAAAAATCTTGATTCCAATCCATTTTTGATGAAATAAAGTCTGTATTCTAGCTAATCTAAGTCCATCTAACTTAGATTGAAGCTTTTGTAGGCTTAGAAACTCTTAGATTTCAAAATGCAAGGAAATTTGAAAAATAGAAAAACTTTTGAATTTTAAAAACTAACCTTGAATCGAAGCTTGAAAACGATGTTTTTGTTGTTGAATCTTGTTCCCGAGCCTTCAATCTTCTAACCCAAAGCTTAAATATGAATTTTGTTTCAAAATTTAGAGGGAGAAAACGAGAGGGGAAGAGATAATTGAGAGAGAGACGAGAGAGGTGAGCGAGAGAGAGGATAGAGAAAATGAAAGTGAGAGAGAGAGGGAAAATAAATAGAGGAAAAGAAAAAATAGTTGCACAGGACTATGTACAAAGTACACTGTTTTCAAATCAAATTGTTTCATCAAAAATTAAATTAACAATTAAAAACAATTTAGAATAATTAAAAATCTTTAAAAGTGTAAAATAATACAATGTCACTAAATTTTCACAAAACATTCAAATTAAATTTAAAATGCTCATTAGGGCACACTAATCCACCATTTAGCACTCTAATTACACTTAATTAAATTTGGGGTGATACAATTTTTCTAGTAGTTATTACTAATTATTGTGTTTTCTCTAGTTAACATGTTTATTTTTCTCCTGTCCATCCATCACTTGTTCAAATTAAAAAAAAAAAAAGGTTGCCAGATTAATTTTATAATTTCTAGTGATAAAAGGGTATTGTTTTTTATTTTAGGGGAAAGGTGTGTCTGAAAAGTTAATATTTATTATATAAATATCTTTTATTAGTAGTCTTGATTTTATTTTATTTATGATTTGGTAGTAGGTATTTTTCTTAATTTTGTGATTATAACTTATATTTATATGGAGCTGTAACACCCCGAGTTAATTAAATGATATTAGAGTGTTAAATGGTGAATTAGTGTGCCATAATAAGTATTTTAAACTTAATTTGATCATTTTGTGCAGTTTTTAAATTTCGTGTTATTTTATTCTTTTAATAATTTTTATTTATTTATTTACTCTAAATTATTTTAATTGTTAAATTGAAAATTTTAACAAAAGCAATTTGATTTGAAAATAGTGTGTTGTTGTACATAGTCTTGTGCAACCAATTTTCTCTCTTCCTCTATTTATTTCACCTCTCTCTCTCTCTTTCACTCATTTCTCTCTCCTCTCTCGCTCGTCTTGCCCTCTCTCTCGGTTCTCTCTTTCTCTCTCAACCTCTCTCTAAAATTTTGAACCAAAATTTGATTTCAAGCATCGGGTTAGTAGATTGGAGGCTTGGGACTCGAGTAGACGATTTCAAACTCGTTTTAAACCTTCGATTTGAGGTTAGTTTTTAAAATTCAAAAGTTTTTCTATTTTTCAAATTTTCTTGTATTTTGATATTCGAGCTCGTTTGAGCTTAGAAAAGCTTTAATCTAGGTTAGAATAACTTAGAATAACTAGATTTGAAACTTTGTTTGATCAAAAACGGATTGAAATCAAGATTTTTTATTTTTCCTGTATTTTCTCTATTTTTGGATTTTTGTGAAAATCTTGCTTAAATCTTGTTTTAATGAGTTGAAAAGTGTTTAATAATGTTTATTTATCAATTTTGATCATTATCCATGTAACGCCCGCCTAATTTTATGTAACGGATTATGTTATGAAAATGACAACGTTAAATGTTATATTTATGATATGTGTTATGATATATGATAGATGGTGCTAACCATTTTATTCTAAGTGTTATGACAGGTGACGCTCACGTGAAATTGATGTGCTCAAATGTTCATGTCATTAATGTTATATGTTTAATCATATTTTTATTGATAATTAAATGTTATGAATGATTTTTGAGTGTTAAGGCAGATCGGCAAGCCGGACCATTCATTTCGGCAGGCCAAAATGATTTCCTCAGAACGGCAAGTCGATGGTATATCATCGGTAGGCCGGACTTCAAAGATCGGCAGGCCGAAGATAGAGATTGGCAGGCCGATGACAGCTGACAAGCAGTCAGTAGAAATTTCACAAAAATTGTGATAAGGTTGAATTTGTGATAACGATAATTTATTTTGAATAATTAACATAATTATGGGATAATTTGTTTAATTTTGGTAATGAAGCAATTGACTTTTGATTAATTTGAATTAATGGATAAAGTTTTCCCGTTTTACAAAGGCAAAATATGGCAACGCAAATTGTTCTTGGAAGTTTTGACTTTTTCTCCCTCAATTCCATCCATTCCCACGAATTATGCCTTGCAATTAATCAAAAAATTCTGATTAATGAGGAGAGTGTAACGTGTAAATGAATTCATTTTTTTTTACGTTTTGTCTCTCCCTTTCCCTCTCACAAATGCTCTCTCTCTCTCTCTCTCTCAATTTCTCTCTCATTTTCTCTATTCCTATCACGTTTCTTTCTCCTTATTCATCCTCTCAAATTTTTCCCCTGCTATTATTTATTAAAATATTGTAATTTCTTTGGACTAATTCGAAGGAGCTTAAGGAAGAATTTGTTTTAAGGTATGAGTTTATTTTTCAAGCATTTTTGAAAATTTTCCCTCTTCAAACTGACTGCCATATCTTTCTCTACAAATTTTGTTTTGCTCTAATACCAAAGCCTGTAATGCCCCCTTTTTTCAAACGTTACAGATGTCGTTACATTCATTCATTAAACCATTAATTGTAGCAAAACTATTATGTATTTGAATTCATATTTATAATCATAGTTTGAAAAAGTATTCCTAGGATCTGTACATACTTATATATATTTGTATTTTTATACAAATTACAAAAATTTCTAAATTACTTAATTATAACAATTCGCTTTTCCATAAACGTGCTGTAAATAGTTTGCTAATATCATTGAAAATTAAATTAACCTTTGAAAACAAAAATAAAATTCCTTGAACACATTTCGGCCGCCAAAATATATAGATCCTAGGAATGCTTTTCTAAACTATGATTATAAATATGAATTCAAATACATAATAGTTTTGCTACAATTAATGGTTTAATGAATGAATGTAACGACATCTGTGACGTCCGGAAAAAGGGGGTGTTACAATGCATGCTTGAGAATTGAGAAAATAGGTTGGATTGAAGATTGGGACTCGAGAGGCCGAGAACCCGTGCGTGAAAATTTCTAGAATTTCCTAGATCGGTAGGCCGAACTTGATCTTCGGTAAGCCGGATTCATGTGCTCGGCAGGCTGGATTCATCCGACCGGCAGGCCAAACCTAGAAAAGTTCGACCGACCAGACTTGATTTTTCGACAGGCTGAACTGTGCATTTCGGCCGGCCGAACCAGGAGGACCGGTAAGCCAATCGAACACAACTTAATTTTGTGATTTTTCACTTGTTTTTACAGTTTTGAACCCCGATTGAAATTCCAACTTTATAAAATGATTTTGTGAACCTAAATGGCACACTAGGACACCACGAGATGATTTAATATCATAGGATATCTCGGACTAGTACTAATAGACCTAGTTTGTATCTAAGGTTGTGCGTGGATTCGTGGAGCTAACGTATAGCGGACCAGGATTACGGTGTGGGACATCGACACGGATATTGAGGTGGGACTTCTACCCCTTCTTTGGTAGCCAATTTTAAATGTTTTGGCCTCAAAATGATTTTAATAAAATATTTTTCAATGATTAGTTGAAAAAGGATTTCTTGTTATCTGTTTTCCTTAAACAGTAGATTGAGGTGTTTTCATAATGTACCTCGTAATAAATGTAAATGATTATGTTTGGTAAATAGACATTTTAATTATAAAAACGATATATGGGCATGACGCCATATCAGAGATCGGGTTATGTAGTGAACGATCTTTGGGGCAGGTCCCGAAATCCAGCTGGGCCACTTCGGTGGTGAATATTTGGTTTGCCCGAGAGAATTAAAAATGTACTCTTGACAAACTGTTTTTAATGAAATTTTAGTAAATGAAAATACTTATTTGATTTATTTAATTATTTATTTATTAAGAAAGTTCTTTTAGAATGTTTATTAGTTTATTTTAAGATATAGTCCTACTGAGCCTTTCGCTCACGTTTTTATTTGTTTTAAAATCTTACCCATAGGTGGATATCAGCCTAGGATTGGAGAAGAGTTCGCTGACTGGACTTATGACCAGTAGAAGATTTGGGTAGGTCAACGTATTATTCAAGGCATGTAAAATCTTTAACTTTCTTTTATTTCTGGACTGTAGTTGTATGGTAATATTGTTAGTACTACATGTGTGTGCATAATATGTGGGCCAGTGGGACCCATACTCGTTCCATCTCATATTTAAATATTTTTAATGTTCTTTTTATTTGCTTAATCATTATGATGGTTTATTTTCTTTCTTTAATTTTGTTCTATTCGAATGATTTTAAAATTATCTCATTTTTATTTATAAATCTAGTTCTAAAACCTTGTTTTTAACTAAATTCTCATTTAATTAACTTAATTAAACCACCACGTCACCTCCCATACTCCAGGGCGTGATAGGAGCCCCGTTCATAATGCTTGTTATGTTAGTGATGTGCCCTAGGCCAATTATGTAATGATCACAAATTGACTTCGTTACATTTGCATTTTATTAATAAAGAGGTATTTTCATTATTGTTTTTTATTCTAAATCCATGAATAGTTAATTCTGCCTAAGGTCATCAAGTATGTGACTTGATAGTAAAACTCTTAGGTGAAAATTGAATTCTATTCTAAATTATCCCTAGTCGGTCATTATTATTGGGATAATAATGAATGAAGACTGGTATGGAGTTAGACTGATGATTATGTTTTACTAATCATGTGTATGAGATATTAAGTCAACTTATAGATACATATTTGAGAAATGATGTATTGGATCGGCCCACTATGAGAATACTGCATGGATAATTATCATAAGTGATTCTCATCACAATAGTATTATCCTAGTGTTCTGACCTGAAATCACTATGGTTTCCTATATGACAAGTTCTATATTTTGACACAATATAATATTATCTTTAACAAGATGATGGAATGGATTGTTGTTGGATATATAGTGTATCATTTGAGGAATATGAGTGATTAAGAAGGAATTTGTCCTTCATTTATTATGAGAAAGATATCTATGGGCCCCTCGATAAGGTAGACTGAAGCAAAATGTATGGCCATATTGGGATGATTGATAAAGGTTATCAATATCAGTCTACTTAAGATCGAGAAATAATATGATTGAATAGTATAAGGATGACATAAATGATGCCTTATGTTCAATCAAGGTATCTAGTGACAAAAAGACTTTAATACTTATTGTGGATTAGGTTATGTCGGATTATTGATATTCGCATAACTTGGGTAATCATAATGTCTTGCTAGAGGCCGCTTATGATTTGTGGGCTAGAAACAGAATTTCAAGCCCACTACCAATGTTATGTGAACCTACAGGATCGCACACTTAGAATAGACCAAAAATGAATTTTGGGTTTACTGTGAACTTGATAATGTCCAGATTCGATATACTAGATATGTCTAGGTTCATTGAATCTAACATTATCTAGATTCTTTGAATCATATTCGAATTATAGACATTGTCTAGATTCTTTGAATCATATTTGAATTGCAGTTTACCCTAGTTAAAATCTGACTCTATCTCATAGTCAATAAATATATATATATATATATATATATATATGTTTTAGGGTTTCTAACTGAATTAAGAAAAAGAAGGCGTTCTCTTATTCTAAAAGGTGAGAACATTAAAAACCCTAAAATTAGAGAGAGAGTCATTTACTGTAAGGAGAGGGTGCTAGCGTACCAATTCATTTTTGAGAGAGTCTGTTCATGTAGATACCTACAGAGGGCGTTGCTCTGAGTAACAATGTCTAAATCCAATCCCGAATACGAAAAGCTCAAGTTAGGGTGTCACCGAAGTGAACCCGCTCTTTTCCTTCTAGAAATCTTGCCCCTTTTGTCATCTTGGTAAGATTCAATGACTTTCTTATCAATCTAATCAAATTGCATGGATCCTGCGAGGGTTTTGTGGGAATTAATTTTAATTTTTCGCTGCTTATTTGAATCACAAAATCTAACAAAACCCAACATGTTACTAGTAAGCAGTCTTCTGTTTACTAATCCATGGATATAGGCATAATGCCTTCTTTCATTATTTACTTTTCTTATTTAATTTTCATTATGGTTTTAAAGATATATACTCAAATGAGTTCTTGATCCTTCATGATCGATGTGATTCTTTTCCCATTTTTTTGTTTTTATTAATTTTTGTTGTGCCTGATGCCTTTGTTTTATCTCCCTTTCTTTATTAGAGGTCATGCGCCTCTAATCCATGAGAAGTGTTCCTCCCTCTCCTAAGCCCTATGCCTCTGATCCCTAGGCTGTCTACCTCCAATAGTTTTTTTGCACTCTTCTTTGCACCTTTACTCTTGTTCTTTGCATTTGTTTTGCCCACCATAACCGGCGTCCCTTTTTATGACCCATATGCCCTCAAAGAATGTGATTCCTACGCAATTATTTTTATATATCTTTATTTGAAAAAAAAGCTTTAAAAGGAAAAAAAAAAAGGAGAAAACAAAACAAAATGAAAATAGTCCATTTGAGTTTAAGGGGCACATTAGGAAACATAAATATTCCAATGATTGTTTTGTGTTTCTTAGTTTTAGTTTTCTTTTTAATGGCACCTAAACTTTAGGGTCTCCCTCACTTTACCCTTTGAACTTTAGAAATCACCACTTTACCCTTTGAACTTTCAAATCTCCATACTTTGTCCCCTTAATTTTTAAAATCACCATTTTGCCCTTGAACTTTTAAAACTCCTCATTGTATTATTTTTTGATTTTTCATTCAAATAGACAGTATTAAGCCCACGTGATTCACACATAGGTCAGCTGTAAGGGCAAAAATGAGATTTTATTACTCTCAGCTTTGGTTTCATGTTTACACTCTCATTCAATGTTTTTTTATCCGCTTTCATTTAATAATAGTCTATATGTATATTTTCTTCTCGATATTGTTCGTCGATATCTCTTTATCTTTAATGCATAACTCATTTTCTTTAGTATGCAAATTCAAATATCGACGAATAACATTGACTTATTAAATGAGTTATGCATTAAAAATGAGAAGAAAAGTATAGACAAGCCCTTCCTAAATAAGAGTTTAGATAAAAAAAAGGCATCAAGTGAGAGTATAAACGTGAAACAGAACTTAAAAAATCTCTTTTTTGCCCTTATAGATGACTCATGTGTGATTCATGTGGGCTTAATTCTGTTTATTTGAATGAAAAACTTAGAAATTTAGGAGACAAAGTGAGGAGTTTTAAAAGTTCAAGGGCAAAATGGTAATTTTTGTAAAGTGGTGATTTTTTAAGTTTAGGGAGTAAAGTGAAAGGGACCCTAAAGTTTAGGAGCTATTACTATTGACCACCCTTTCTTTTATTATTTAGCTAATTAGGTTTAATTTATGTTTTACAATTGAGTTTGTTATTATAAGTCGTTTGAAATTAGTTATAAATTTTTTGTGAGATTGAGCAAATTTTGATTTGATTTTGTAGCAATAGATAATAAATTGCAAATGTGAGAAATATGAGAAAGGAGTTGAGGATTTTGTGGCTTTTGCGAAAGCTAATGTGAAAGGGAGTTTGATTTGTTGTCTTGTGTTGATTGTGGAAACATTAGAAAACAATCATATGATGATGTTAGGTTTCATTTATATTGATATGGGATTGATCGGACTTATCAAATATGGATATCACATGGTGAGGAAGTCCCAACCATCATCGGTGATGGGGAATGTCCTTGTTAGTCACATTGATAAGGATGATGACAGTAATAACATAGTTGACATGATGAATGATATGGAAGAAGACTTTATGGACCGACTAGAGTTATTTGAGACGTTGATGGAAGATATAGAGACACCGTTGTACAACGAGTATTCAAAGTATACCAAACTATTTGGTTTGATTAGATCAAGTGGGTGGTCCAATTCAAGTTTCATAGGAATTTTAGCAACGGATTGCTATTAGTGGAGGAGGTTGACATTTTTGATAATGATGATTCAGAAGGAAATCCGTTTAAATGTTTGATGGACCTGTATTGATAACACTAATAAAGGAAAGAGGAAAAAGTAATCATGTTATACATGATATTGTATTTTTTCGTTGAACTATTTTATAAGACATTGTATTTGTATTTTATTATGTTGTATTTCATTTCCTCATTGTTGTAATGAAAAGTTTACTGTATTTTCATTTGAAATACCATTTTATTGCAAATAACAATGATTAGTATGAAAGTTCATTGAATAGCTTAAGATTGCATATAAAAATTATCAACCTTTTCATTTATTTTATAGTTGTTTTTAAATATTTTTCATGTTATAATTATTTATTTTTCAAGTGTTGAATACAACAACCAAAAATATCAGTGAATTATGAGCCCAAGGAATGAAATCACATGATATTAGTCGATCCGTAGGAAAAATGACCAAAACAGTGTGTAACTTTTTTAGTGACCAAACATTAGACAACGGTTTTAAGTAGAAACCATCGTCTAAAACCAACATTAGGTGATAGTTTCATCATACCATCATCTAATGTCAATGTTTTGCGCTATTTGTCAACCTAGGTGGACATTAGATGACATTTTATAACCGTTGTCTAATATCCACAAGCTATTATGACTCTCGATTTGATGACGGTTAAAACCATAGTCTAAATCTTGTTTGTACTAATAAATGTTCTTTATATAAATAGTTTTTTAACTTTATCGTATTGACGATTCTTTTAAAGTATTTTATTGATGATTTAACAGTAGATAACTTTTTCGATTGTAGTTTGTATTTTATGTACCTCCATTCACAATGTTCCTTGTGAGTGAATATTATTTTTTTTTCGTAGAATTAGGTGTAATGACGAACGGCTTAAAATTCTTTGTCTTCTCCTCTATTTTATTATTTCTTATTTTTATTTTTATTTAAATTAAGGTGATACAAATTGTATGGTTGTTTATCGCAAGTGCATGAATTAATGGTCGTGTCTCATTTGTCAATACCGCTTATTATATGATTTATTATTTATCATCGTGCGATTTCTCTAAAAAAAAGAAAAAAAAGCTACCTTTTGGTTATATAATTTATTTGGTTTTACTTTTTAAGCTCATGCAATGTTCCCATAAGTGCATGAACCAAGGGGGTGCATTGCTATCTAATTGTTACATCAAGTGGGGCCTATGTAGATCTTGTATGAGGTTTTTGTAATAACTCAGAAAAAAACGTGACAATAAAGTCATTCATGATTGTTTAGTGGCCTATCTTTGAGACTTTGACTGACATAATACAACTTTGTAGAGGGGTGATGTCAATTCAGTGAGAAACAAAGTGAAAGTTGGTTGCACATTTTACGTTTTATCTATCAATCCGCCCGTCTCCGAGCACCACACCACCCCCCCCCCCCCCCACATTTCTTTCTCTCTCCGTCGTCTTTTTGATTTTTTATGATTAAAAGCTTCAGTGCACAGATCCACACTGATAAGAAGAGTGTAGATTATAGTCTGTGCGGGGCTCGTATTGCATTCAGCTATACTCTGTAGAATTTTGATAGAAGGGCAGAAATAACCCTTGTGCATTTTTTTAAAACTTTTTGACCGTTCAAACATTGTCATTTAATTACTGCACTATTTAAAAGCCTGGTCAAAGATTACGATATATGTGCCATCGAAATTACCCTCTACTTAAAAAGATAACCTAGTAGATTATCATTGATATTGTTGGGGTGTGCTCAACGTTGTCCCTTGAAGAAGAAATCCCAGTGGCTCGACAAATGCGCTCGGTAGATGCTTCGAGAAGCACGATGTCAACAAGGAGCTCGATCAGAATGTCCGAGGTGCTTTATAGGGCCCCTGCTGGCCATGGCGCATATTGAGATCTCCTCGGATCGACACTTGCTTGGGTCAAGTTGTCACAGCTTGCAAATAGGTAGCCACTTGCTGCAAGAAGCCAACAAATGGCAACATTTTTGTGGTTAGATGGAGGCTAATCCACCAGCGGGAAACATGATACATGTCATCTACCTTCTAATAGACCTTGATGTGACATACGGGTTGTGGGTAAAACTGTAACACCTCGAAGTTAATTAAATGATATTAGAATGCTAAATGGTAGATTAGTGTGCCATAATGAGCATTTTAAATTTAATTTGATTATTTTGTGAAAATTTAGTAACCTTGCGTTATTTTCAAATTTCTCTCTATCTCTCATTTCGAGTTCTTTTGTACATGCCTTGGGATTAGAGATAGAAGAATTTGATGAACCCTTAGTTATAGGTTCACCCTTGGGGCGGGTGTGTGTGAATAATATTTGTAAAGCTTGTAAAATAAAGATCAGGGATGAGATTTTGAAAAGTGATTTAATTGTAATCCCCATGAGAACCTATGATGTAATCCTAGGGATGGACTGGTTGTCCAGATATAGTGCAGTAGTGGACTGCCAACTTAGGAAAGTGACCCTAGTGTCTAACAGGGGGACAGTAATCATCTACCAGGGTGGTGGTGATCGGTTAATGAGTGAGTGTCGTGTTAGGGCATGTCTCAGAGGGCGGAGAGTGTCGTGTTAGAGCCTAGTGTTTCGAGAAGACGTGCAGTAATTCCAATAGTAGATGAATTTGAAGTTGTTTTCCCCGACAAGCTACTAGGATTACCACCGCATTGGGAGATTGAGTTTAGTAGTGAATTGTTTCCAGGGACAGCACCTATTTCTATAGCACCTTAGCAGATGGCACCGGCAGAAATGAAAGAACTCAGGAAGCAATTTCAGGAACTTACTGATAAGGGATATATCTGGAATAACACATCACCATGGGGACCATCAGTTTTGTTCACAAAGAAGCATGATCGAACTCTCAGGTTATGCATAGATTATCGACAATTGAATCGAGTCATAGTGAAGAATAAGTATCCATTGCCCAGGATCGATGAGTTGTTTGATCAGATGGGAGGTTCGCGGCACTTCTCAAAGATAGACTTGAGGTCAGGATACCATCAACTTAAGATTAAGGAAGAGGACATTCCTAAGACAGCTTTCAGGACTCGGTATGGACATTTTGAATTTCTAGTGATGTCGTTTGGATTGACGAACGCTTCGGCAGCTTTCATGGACTTGATGAACAGGATATTCAGGCCCTAGTTGGATCAGTTTGTGATTGTGTTCATCGATGACATTCTGGTTTATTCTAAGACTTGGGAGGAGCATGAGCAGCATCTCAGGATCGTGCTTCAGACTTTGCAAGAATATCAGTTATATGCCAAGAAGGAAAAGTGTGAGTTTTGGTTGACGGAAGTCAAATTTCTGGGTCATGTCATTTCTGAACAAGGTATCTTAGTGGATCCATCAAAAATTGAAGCCATTGTGGATTGGGAACGACCGAAGAATGTGGCGAAGATTCGCAGCTTCTTGGGACTTGCAAGATATTATAGGAAATTCATGAAGGACTTCTCGAAGATAGCAGCGCCGTTAACAAGATTGATTAGGAAAAATGTCAGGTTCGAGTGGAATGAAGAATGCAAGTTTGCCTTTCAAGAATTGAAGAATTAGTTGACTTTAGCTCCATTTTTGATCATTCCCAGCAGTGACGAGCCGTATGAGGTTTATACGGATGCTTCGGGACGTGGACTTGGATGCGTGCTGATGCAACAGGGATGCGTGGTAGCGTATGGATCGAGACAGTTACGACCTCACGAATGGAATTATCCTACTCATGATCTAGAGCTCGCAGCGGTGATTCATGCATTGAAGATCTGGAGATGTTATTTGTTCGGGGCAACATTTCAGGTTTTCTCTGACCACAAGAGCTTGAAGTATCTGTTCACTCAAAGGGATTTGAACTTGAGGCAGTGAAGACGGATAGAATATATGGAAGATTATGATTTTGAGTTGTAGTATCATCCCGAGAAAGCTAATGTTGTTGCAGATGCGCTCAGTCGGAAGACTTTAGGGATATCGGCATGTTTGGCTCTCAAAGATTGGAAAAGGGATGCGACAGTAAGTAAGTTTGGTCTACAGTGTTGGGAGGACTATGATCGTATTTCGGTGTATCATATTGGGACGACCCCAGCTCTTGTTCAGATGGTGAAGTAGAATCAGTGGCAAGACTAGCATCTTCAAGGAATCTGGACGCAGATTCAGAATGGGGAGCAGTTCAAAGAATGGAGGATACATGCGGATGGATCATTGTACTTTAGAAAGCATTTGGCGGTTCCAACTATCGCAGAAGTAAAGAAGGCTATAATGGATGAAGCTCATAGGTCTTAGTTCACCATTCATCCAGGGAGTACAAAGATGTATCGTGATCTAAAGAGGCAATATTGGTGGAGAGGCATGAAGAAAGACATTGGAGATTACGTGGCCAAATGCACGATTTGTCTTCAGGTGAAAGCCGAGCATCAGAAGCTAGCAGGTCAGCTTCAGCCACTTCCTATTCCAAGGTGGAAATGGGAGCATGTGATGATGGATTTTCTTACCGGATTGCCAAGGACGGAGCAGTGGCATGATGCGATTTCGGTCGTAAACGACAGATTAACGAAGTCAACTCATTTCATTCCATTTAGATCGACGTGTTCGAGGAGGATTCTTGGGGAATTGTATCTGCAGAACATAGTGAGATTGCATGGGGTTCCTTTTTCCATCACATCAGATAAGGATACCAGATTTAATGCCAGGTACTGGAGGAGCTTTCAGGAGGCCATGGGTACAGATTTGAACTTCAGCATGGCATTTCATCCTCAGACCAATGGGCAATCTGAGCGAGTTATTCAGATTCTCGAAGATATGTTGCGTGCTTGTGCGTTAGACTTCGGTGGGAACTGGAAAAAGTATCTACATCTGGTAGAATTCACGTACAACAACAGTTATCAATCAAGTATTGGAATGGCACCGTTCGAGGCATTGTATGGGTGACCGTGTTGATCGCCAGTGTGTTGGGCCGAGCCAGAAGATAAGGTTATTCTTGGACCAAATGAGGTTCGTGATAGCAATGAGAAGATCGTCGTGATTCGGGATCGATTGGGAGCAGCTCAGAGTCGACAGAAGAGTTATGCGGATAGAAGACGTCGACCTTTAGAATTTGAGGTTGGAGATTTTGTACTCTTGAAGGTATCACCTTGCAAGGGCATTTCACGATTCAGAGTAAAAGGAAAACTCGCGGCAAGGTATGTTGGACTGTTCGTGATTACTCAACGCGTTGGTGTGGTTGTGTATCGACTCGACCTTCCTCCAGAACTTTCGCATGTTCAAGACATATTTCATGTATCAATGCTTCGAAAGTGTCTACCTAAGCAAGATATGATCGTTTCGTTCCAAGACGTACAGATTCAGGAAGACACGACGGACGAAGAAGTGCCGATTCAGATCATCGACCGTAAAGTGATTAGCTTACATCGTCGTGTGATCTCATTTGTTATGGTCGTGTGGCAGCATCATGGGGTTGATGAAGCCACCTGGGAATTGGAATCGAGTATGCGGGAGCTGCATCCGCATTTATTTTGTTTTTGAATCGATTGTGGTTAGATGGAGGCTAATCCACCAGCGGGAAACATGATACATGTCATCTACCTTCTAACAGACCTTGATGTGACATACGGGTTGTGGGTAAAACTGTAACACCTCGAAGTTAATTAAATGATATTAGAATGCTAAATGGTGGATTAGTGTGCCATAATGAGCATTTTAAATTTAATTTGATTATTTTGTGAAAATTTAGTAACCTTGCATTATTTAACTCTTTTAATAATTTTTAATTATTCTAAATTATTTTTAATTGTTAATTTAAATTTCAATGAAACAATTTGATTTGAAAACAGTGTATAGTTGCATACAGTCTTATGCAACCACTTTTCTCTCTCTTCCTCTATTTATTTCACTCTTTTCTCTCTCCTCACTCTCACTCTCGCCTCACTCTCTCTCTCTTCTCTCTATCTCTCACGGTTTTCTCTCTCTTTCCCATTCTCTCCCAAAATTTTGAAACAAAATTTTATTTCAAGCTTCAGGTTAGTAGATTGAAGGCTCGGGAACGAGATTCAACAACAAAAACATCGTTTTAAAGTTTCGATTCGAGGTTAGTTTCTAAATTTCAAAAGTTTTTCTATTTTTTAAATTTTCTTGTATTTTGAAATCTAAGCAATTTTGAGCTTAGAAAAGCTTCAATCTAGGTTAGAATAACTGAGAATAACTAGAATTGAAACTTTGTTTGATAAAAAACGGATTGAAATCAAGATTTTTCATTTTTCCTCTATTTTCTCTATTTTTGGATTTTTGTGAAAATCTTGTTTAAAACTTGTTTTAATCCATTAAAAAGTGTTCTACTATGATTTTCTACTGTTTATGATGATTTTCCATGCTTGAGAACTAAGAAAAACAGGTTGGATTAAAGATTTAGGTTTGGGAGGCCGAGAACCCGTGCGTGAAAATTTCTGAAATTTCCCAGATTGACAGGCCGAACTTGATTTTCAGTAGGCCGGATTCATGTGTTTGGCAGGCCGGATTCATCCGACCGATAGGCCAAACCTAGAAAAGTTTGGCCAACCGGACTTGGTCTTCTAGCGAGCCAACTGTGCAGTTTGGTCGGCCAAACCAGGGGGACCAGCAGGCCGACCGAACATAACTTAATTTTGTGATTTTTCACCCGTTTTTACTGTTTTGAACCCCGATTGAAACTCCAACTTTATAAAGTGATTTTATAAACTTAAGTGGCACACTAAGACACCATGAGATGATTTAATATCATAGGATATCTCGGATTAGATACTAATAGACCTAGTTTGTATCTAAGGTTGTGCGTGGATCCACGGAGTTAACGTATAGCGGACCGAGATTACGGTGGGGGACACCGACATGGATATCGAGGTAGGACTTCTACCCTTTTCTTTGGTAGCCCTATTTCAAAAAAAATAAGCCAAAAATAGATTTTTATCAAATGTTTTCGATAAATGATTGAGAAATGTTCATAATGAACTTCATAAAGAATGTAAATGACTATATTCGGTAAACAGAGATTTTAATAATTGAAGAAAGATATATGGGCATGATGCCATATCAGAGATTGGGTCGTGTAGTGAATGACCTTGGGGAAAGGTCCTGAAACCCAGTTGGGCCACTTCGGTGGTGAATATTTGGTTTGCCCGAGAGAATTAAAAAGGTACTCTTGACAAACTATTTTCAATGGAATTTTATTAAATGTAAATACATATTTGATTTATTTAATTATTTATTTATTAAAAAAGTTCTATTAGAATATTTATCTGTTTATTTTAAGATATAGTCCTACTGAGCCTTTCACTCATGTTTTTAATGTTTTAAAATCTTACCCATAGGTGGATATCAGCCTAAGATTGGAGAAGAGTCCACTGACCAGACTTACGACCAGTAGAAGATTTGGGTAGGTTGTAGTACAATAAATCAAGGCATGTAAGATATTAACTTATTCTTTTATTATGGACTGTGGTTGTATTATAATATTGTCAGTACTACATGTGTGTGCACAATATGTGGGCCAGTGGGACCCATACTCGTTCCACCTCATATTTAAATATTTTTAATGTTCTTTTTTTATTTTTATTTGCTTAATTATTTTGATGGTCTATTTTATTTCCTTAATTTATTCTATTCAAACGATTTTAAAATTACCTCATTTTTATTTATAAATCAAATTCTAAAACCCTGTTTTTAACTAAACCCTTATTTAATTAACCTAATTAATCTACCACATCACCTCCCGTACTCCGGGGCGTGACAAAAGCCCGCTTAACATCCGGTTTAAGTGTCAGCCTATAAATAGAGTGCATTTACTACAGCTCAAGGCGAACGTTCTCCTTTCCAACTAACCAACTCCCGTTCTCTGCCGAGCAATGCCTACCTTGAACGTCAGAGAGCCCTTGTCCGGTACCTCACTGGTGTCCCCCTTTTTACTGTTAGTGATTTGCCCTAGGCCAATTATGTAACGACCACATATTAATTTCATTACATTTGCATTTTATTAATAAAGAGGCATTTTCATTATTGTTTTTGATTCTAATTCTATGAATAGCTAATTCTACTTAAGGTCATCAAGTATGTGACTTGATAGTAAAACTCTTAGGTGAAAATTGAATTATATTCTAAATTATCCCTAGTTGGTCATTATTATTGGGATAATAATGAATGAAGACTAGTATGAAGTTTGACTGATGATTATGCTTTACTAATAATGTGTATGAGATACAAAGTCAACTCATAGATACATATTTGAGAAATGATGTATTGGATTGACCCGCTATGAGAATACTGCATGGATAATTGTCATAAGTGATTCTCATCACAGTAGTATTATCCTAGTCCTCTGACCTGAAATCAACATGGTTTCCTACATGACAAGTTATATATTTTGACACAATCTAATATTATCTTTGACAAGATGATGGAATAGATTGTTGTTGGATATATAGTGAATTATGTGAGGAATATAAGTGATTAAGAAGGAATTTGTCCCTCATTTATTATGAAAAAGATATCTATGGGCCCCTCAATAAGTTAGACTGAAGAAAAATATATGGCCACACTAGAATGAATTGATAAGGGTTATCAATATCAGTATGCTTAAGATCGAGAAATAATATGATTGAATAGTATAAGGATGACGTAAACCATGCCTTATGTTCGATCAAGGTATCTAGAGACAAAAGGACTTTGATACTTATTGTGGATTAGGTTATATCGGATTATTGACATTCGCATAACTTGGGTAATCATAATGTCTTGCTAGAGGCCACTTATGATTTGTGGGCCAGAAACAGAATTTCAAGCCCACTACTTGTTAGTGATGTGCCCTAGGCCAATTATGTAACAACCACATATTGATTTCATTACATTTGCATTTTATTAATAAAGAAGCATTTTCATTATTGTTTTTGATTCTAATTCTATGAATAGTTAATTCTACCTAAGGTCATCAAGTATGTGACTTGATAGTAAAACTCTTAGGTGAAAATTGAATTATATTCCAAATTATCCCTAGTCGGTCATTATTTTTGGAATAATAATGAATGAAGACTAGTGTGAAGTTTGACTGATGATTATGTTTTACTAATCATGTGTATGAGATACTAAGTCAACTCATAGATACATATTTAAGAAATGATGTATTGGATTGACCCGCTATGAGAATACTGCATGGATAATTGTCATAAGTGATTCTCATCACAATAGTATTATCCTAGTCCTCTGACCTGAAATCACTATGGTTTCCTGCATGACAAGTTCTATATTTTGACACAATCTAATATTATCTTTAACAGGATGATGGAATAGATTGTTGTTGGATATAGAGTGAATCATGTGAGGAATATGAGTGATTAAGAAGGAATTTGTCCCTCATTTATTATGAGAAAGATATCTATGGGCCCCTCGATAAGTTAGACTAAAGAAAAATGTATGGCCATACTGGAATGAATTAAGAAGGGTTATCAATATCAGTCTACTTAAGATCAAGAAATAATATGATTGGATAGTATAAGGATGACATAAACCATGCCTTATGTTAGATCAAGGTATCTAGAGACAAAAGGACTTTAATACTTATTGTGGATTAGGTTATGTCGGATTATTGACATTCGCATAACTTAGGTAATCATAATGTCTTGCTAGAGGCCGCTTATGATTTGTGGGCCAGAAACAGAATTTCAAGCCCACTACTAATATTATGTGAACCTATAGGGTCCCACACTTAAAAGAGATGAAGAACGAATTTTGAGTTAATAGTGTCTAGGGTCGATGAACCTAATAATGTCCAGATTCGATGTACTAGATTTGTCTAGGTTCATTGAATCTAACATTATCTAGATTATCTGAATCATATTCGAATTACTAACATTATCTAGATTTTTTGAATCATATTCAAATTACAATTTACCCTAGTTAAAATCTGACTCTATCTCGAAGTCATAGATAGATATATATATCTGTTTTAGGGTTTTTAGTCGAATTAAGAAGAGAAAAGGCGTTCTCTCATTCTAAAAGGCAAAGGGCATTAAAACCCTAAAATTAGAGAGAGTCATTTAACGCAAAAGAAAGGGTGCTAGCACACCAATTTGTTTTTAAGAGAGAGTCTGTTCGTGTGGATACCTACAGAGGGCGTTGCTCTAAGTAACAACGTTTGAATCTGATCCTGAATACTAAAAGCTCTAGCTAGGGTGTCACCGGAATGAACCCGCTCTCTCCCTTCTAGAATCTTGCCCGTTTTGTCATCTTGGTAAGATTCCATGACTTTTTATCAATCTAATTGAATTGCATGGATCCTGCGAGGGTTTTGTATGAATTAATTTTTAATTTTTTGCTACGTATTTGAATCACAAAATCCAACAAAACCCAACACTACCAACGTTATGTGAACCTACAAGGTCACACACTTAGAACAGACCAAGAATGAATTTTGGGTTAACTGTGTCTAGGTTCGATGAACCTGATAATGTCCAGATTCGATGTACTAGATATGTCTAGTTTTATTGAATCTGATATTATCTAGATAATCTAAATCATATTCTAATTACTGACATTATCTAGATTTTCTAAATCATATTCGAATTACAGACATTATCTAGATTTTCTGAATCATAGTCGAATTACAGTTTACCCTAGTTAAAATCTGACTCTATCTAGAAGTCAATAGATATATATATATATTTGTTTTAGGGTTTCTAGTCGAATTAAGAAGGGAAAAGGTGTTCTCTCATTCTTAAAGGCAAAAGACATTAAAACCCTAAAAAGAAAGAGCCATTTAACATAAAAGAGAGGGTGCTAGGACACGAATTCATTTTTGAGAGAGAGTCTATTCATGTGGATACCTGTAGAGGGCATTGCTCTAAGTAACAACGTCTGAATCCGATCCCAAATACTAAAAGCTCGAGTTAGGGTGTCACCGAAGTGAACCCACTCTCTCCCTTCCAGAATCTTGCCCGTTTTCTCATCCTGGTAAGATTCCATGACTTTCTTAACAATCTAATCGAATTGCATGGATCCTGTGAGGGTTTTGTGGGAATTAATTTTTAATTTTTTTGCTGCGTATTTGAATCACAAAACCCAAAATTTACCTCCAAAGCGTCTCTCTTGTTACAGGTACACTCAAGCAGGCCAAGACGAGCAGGGGAGAGCCGTCCAAACACTATGTGCAGCTGCACGTGGTGTTGAATTGTCGCCATTCACTAGTAAGCATCAACATTTTAGAGCTAGAAGGAAGGCGCCCATGCCTTCGCTCAAAGTCACTAGCCACAAACTGCCTTGAGACCCAAGCATGGTAACACGAGGCAATGCCTGGGATAAGGGTGCTCGATAGGCCCAAAACCAAAACCAAACCCAAATAGGCCTCGCGGTCGACCCCGAGCTACAATACATACAAGTGAATGATTCGAGGGTCAGGGTAGCGCGGCAAGAGCTAAACAAGTGAATGATTCAGTTACCCAGGATCTGATTTAAGAACTTACAAATGCTGTTCGGATACTTACATAACAACTCATGCATTAACAAGGTCAGCATTGATAGGCTTCTGTCCTTCTTCCCCTAGGCCAAGGAAACTAGGCTAGGGGTGAAGCAGAACAGATAGCTGAGGGTACAAATGAAGTCAATTTCGAGCACTCCAGACGGTCCACAATAGGAATCTCAGCTAACAATAGGCTCATCTAAGAAGGTCAACTTGGCCCTAAAGGGGGCTGAGGACAATCACTATAGGACTCCCAAGCATCGGTCTTTGATCAGCTCAGATGTCAAGGAAAAGTTCGATAGGACCAGCAACCCTAGGTTTGCAATAGGGTTGAGGGTGGTGCCCTTTATAGGGTAGAACTACCCAAAGATACCAATAGCTGCCAGTTCTAAGAGCTATAGTGCCAAATTGAGTAGATCTATAATAATAGGTTTAGACTTGATGAAGGTAGCATGCTCGATCCACCGTTCACAGACACCATTATGCAGGCACCCATGTCGCCAAACTTCAAGTTCTCATAGATCAAGGCCTATGACGGGACGACAGACATAGACAAGCTTGTGAAGCTCTACCGAGGACACATGCTTCTCCAAAATGCTAGCGATGCAACTATATGTAAGGCATTTTCACTCACATTAATTGGTCCTGCTTGGAAATGGTTTAAAAGGAATGAACCAAGGACCATTACCTCTTTTCGCCTGTTATCAGATGCCTTTTCCTTTGCTTTCTTGATGACCAGTACAAGAAGGAAGGAAATAACTCACCTCTATGCCATTAAGTAATAGGACGGCATTGTCAAAGATTACATCAACTGTTTTACCCAAGCAACGTTAGAGGTGGACACATTGAAGACGAGACCCTAAAACATGCCTTGATTGAGTGTCTCTAAGATGAGAAATTGGCCTGGTCTCTTGTTTTTGAGTAGCCTAGCACTTTCTCTCAAATGGTTCACTATGCCTAGAGGTACGTCGACACGGCCAAATGCATGAAGAGCTACCGAAAAGAAGGTAGTGGCAGTAGTAGTAAGACAAAGAAGAAATAGAAACCCGTACCTCAATAGCCTAGTGCTAAGAAGAACAAGAGGCAAAATAAGGAGAAGGCTAAGAAGACAAAGGTTTCGACCGGGAAGTTTTAGAGCTATACACCCCTGGCGGCCATAATTGATGAGGTGTTCGCCCAAGTGAGTGGTAGGAATTTGTTGGTAGATCCTCCCAAGATGAAGGGGAGTAAGGCCAAGAGGGTTCAGAACAAGCACTGTAATTTCCACACATAACACTTGCAATTGTATCCTACTCAAAACCAGATCGAAAGACTGGTCCAAGATGAAAACTTGTAGGAATTCGTTAAGAGAGTCCTGAATCCTAGTTCTATAGCCTGGAGAAATAACTAGCTGTCTAGGGATGCGACCATATAATGAAGGTGGGAACACCTCGAAACCTTTGAATATTGTTCACACAATCTTCGGTGGGCTTGTTACTGGGGACATCTCAAGTGGGTGGTGAGCTTATGACTAGGAAGCTCAGTTGGTCGAGAGGGGCGACTTCATGAACATGTCCAAGCACATCGACAAGATCTATCAGCAAAAAGATGTTTCAATAACATTTACTGAAGATGAGGCAGATAAACTTGTTCATCTACACAATAACACGCTTGTGTGCAAGTTACAGATTGCTAACAATATCATCCACTGTGTATTTATCGACAATGGTAGTTTGGCCAACATCATTTTCAAATAGGCCTATGATAATTTGAAGATCAGTAATGCTACTCTCATCTCAGTCCATACACCTCTATATGGCTTCATTTGAGAAGGTGTCCAAGTAGTTGGAAAGGTCAGCTCGTCGATCACCTTCAGAGAGGGGGCTGCTCGGGTGATGCACATTGTTGACTTTCTTGTTGTCGACAAACCCCCTCTTAGTATAACATAATTATCAAGAATTTGACCCTAAATGCTCTAAAGGCTGTGGTCTCGACCTACCATCTGGCAGTGAAGTTCCTAACAAAAAACGAGGTTGGAGTCATCTGGTCACGGTAGAAGGACTCTTGAGACTGCAATGCAAATGCTATTAAGGCGGCCTCTGCTCGACAATTGAATGTCTTGGCCTTATACAAGGTCGATGAAATACAGCTCCCCGTTGAGTAGAAGCCCAAAATGATGTTCGACTTGGATCCTCGGCTTTCGAAAGAAGAGGTTAGAGCCACACTAGTAGAGGATTTGGTGTCGTATAATTTGGACTCTGAGCATCCCGACAGCACTGTCGAACTCAATTTTCAGCTAAAGCTTACACTACAAAAAACTATTGATTACACGACTTTTATTTCACGATCGTTTCCCATAAACCATCATGGTAAGGTTAAAAATGCTCGGCAAGTTACACCCATGAAAACGAAGATCGTCGTGGGAGGAAGTAGAGATACCACGATGGTTTTCTCAAAAAATCGTCGTGGAATAAGAGAGATACCATGATGGTTTCTCAAGAAAACCGTCTATGATGCCCCCTTACGGACGTCACAATAATCGTTACTTTCATCCTTGTTATCATTATTTATAAGATAAACTATTTAAATTTAAACACAGCTTGATAAACATATCCTAGGATCCATGCAAAATTTTTTTTTTTAAATATTCAAAATATTTCAAATCTTTTTTTTTATCAATGCCAAATTAACAAAACCATAATTCAAATAAAATTTCAAAACAAACTTTAAAATCTATTTAAATAGCTTAGCAGACTGAAACTTCTGCAAAATCAAAATAAGTATAAAACAAGTCTTTTTGCTTAAAAATGCAAAAATTTAAGCATTCAAAGAAATAAAAACATAGCCCACATAATTCAAATTTATTCTTTCTTGGCATTCTTCCATTTTCGATCCATCGTTCATAGCCCACATGCCCGTCCTCGCCCTCCACCTATTCCATGGTCCTCTTACATTTATCTGCAACATGATTATAAGCTAAGTAAACAAAAGCTTAGTAAGTACACTTTCTTATCTCACAACATAAAACATTTTATGAACATCTTTATGAAACATCATAATCATAATCATCATTAACATAATAGTGCACTTGGCACAATTTTATATAGAACATATCTTTCATCATCATTATCTATATAAAAACTTTATTCCTTTTATCTTTGGGGCCCAAGTGTTGCACCATAAACATCATCATCACAGGCGCGCTGTCATGAGAGGAGAGAGGTAGCTAATCTCAATCCAAACACGACAAGTCCAACCTTTGGGACATCATAAACAAAAGCATAAACATAGGGTGTGCAACACTTAATTAAGTGATACATATATATAGATATACTTTTAACATACCTTATCATTGAAACATTCGTTAAACTTTCTTATTGCAACAAGAGTTTTCATGAGAAAACAACATGTAAAAACATACTTAAAAATTATCATAAAACATGTTCTCAAAAATTTTTTGTAAACTTTTATCATGTTGCAGGTGAGAATGTACTTACTTGTCTTGCTTGCTTACTAAACCTTAACTTGGGTGACGTCACTGCGGTTTTCAGTGTGCTCGCCGTTTGGAGGGTTCATGTCAAACATTCATATTGACCATAAGTCACTAGCAATACTATTAGCAATATATAAACATCTCATACTATCATTAACATCACCTTATCATGTAATAATATTAAGAAGCACAAAATCACAATTTATGAACCTAGGGTATAATTCCAGAAAGTAGGCAAAATGACCTTTATTCACTTAAAAATTCATAATAATTTCATCTTAACTCCAAATCAGTCAAAACCAGTGGCATTAGAAACTAGACTCAAAAAAAAGAATTTCATATATTACATGCATATTTTGACAATAAATTGCATGAAGAAAAAGTCCTCGAAATTCAATCTAAATTTCGGGTCTGTTTAAAACTGTACAGCTTTTAAGATCAATTTCAAAAAATCATAACTATTTAATGAGAACTCTGATTCAAGCAATTCAAAAGCCAAACGAAAGCTTAAGATGTCTAGTATTCGCAAAAAATATAAGAAAAATATAAACAATGCAAATACAGAATCAAAAATTACTGAAATACGATGGCTGTTAGGTGTTAGTATGAAAAGTAGACTTAATGCATCAAAAATTCAATAATTAAAAATTAAATTACTTTAACCCTAAAATTTTTAAGACAACCTAATAACATATATATACAGTACCACAAAAAGTCTCATTAGCAAATAAATTTGTTTAGCTTTACAAATAGGTCACATAAACAAGAAGTACCGAATTTACTGAATAGACAGCCATAAAACCTATCTTAAAGAAAATTCAAGAACTCATAAAATATTCATGAAATAACCACAAAATTTTCCAGATCATAACTTAACATATGCATGAATATCTCTGCAAAATTTTGTTCAAATCAAACGTCGTTTGCCCCTTAAACATGGACTATACTTTTGCACAAAATACAAATCAGCAACAGTTTGGTCATGAGTGGTAGAGAAAGAAAATTTAATATCTCAGCACAGAAAATTCCAAATAAAGTGAAACTTTGAGGAATATCACATAACATATACATAAATATCATACTAAAATTTTAGAGCAAACGGAAATTCGTAGGCAAAGTTATGGGGGTCGGATTATAAAGGAAATAAAATTTCAGCAATAGTTTAGAATGAGTTTCTTACCTCCAAAACAATTCTTCTTAATTCTCTTGAATTATCTAAGTGAAAACTCAATATTTCATTCAATTGTTTGCAGAAAATAAGGGAGAGAGAAGTTTCTTTGGTTAAAAAATTAGAGAATAAAGATTTTAGTGGCTTAGAGGTATATTTATAGGTTTATGAGGGAGAATGGATTAGATAAGTGTAGAAAACCCTAATCCTAATTTAATTCAATTTCCCTTTTTTTTTTTCCTTTTTTTTCCTTTTTTTTTCTTTTCTCATGGCAATTTGCCGTTACTTTCTTTAATAAGCTTATATTAATATATATATAATATAATATAATATAATATAAAATAATTATAATATATAATTACTTATATAAAACAAAATATTTACTTCCATAACCCAAAAAAAAAATTAATTTACTTAACATAAATAATTATAGCACTAAAATATCACATTCTAACGTTAAATTAACATAAGTATCCACAGAAGAAAACAGCGGTCATTACACCATCGTGGTATATTTAAGATACCACAACGGTTTTCTTCAAAAATCATAGCAGTATATGAATATACCACGACGGTTTCTTAAGAAAACCGTTGTGGTATGTTAATATACCATGACGGTTTACCACGATGGTTTTTTGAGAAAACCGTTGTGGTAGCTTACTTATTACCCCCTTTCCAACCTCAACATTTAGACATATTTTAGAAACACACTTCACAAATACAAACATAGACCCTTCTGAATCAGCCGCCGCCGTCTCTCTCTGCCTCCACATTCCTTAATCTTAGCCCAAATTGTAAGTTTTTTGTAGAAAGTGATAAATAGTTGTTGATTGTGATGTATAATTAATCCGAAATTGATAAATAGTTGTTGATTTTGTTGTTATTCTATGAAGTATGTATTGTGGATCATGGGTATGATTTCTTCATTTTATAATGAGTATGTGTAACTTATTTTATGATGGGTGATTTTTTTTTTATGATTAATTAATTTATGTAGGTGGGTATGTATATAAATTGTGAAATTAATTTCAATTGAATATTTGCTATTTATTATTTTGATTTAGGAATTACAAAATGGATAAGACATGGATGTGGGATTTTCGATTGTTTAGAGAGTATATGAATGGTGTGGAAGAGTTCTTGAATTTTGCCAAAAGTCATGCAAATGGTGATAAAATTAGATGTCCTTGTGTTCAATGTGGAAACCATAGATTGCATCCAATTACAATTGTTAGAGGACATTTATTTCGAAATGGAATCATAAGTAGTTATCAAACGTGGCATTTTCATGACGAGTCTAATTTCAATCCAACTTTACTAAGTAAAGAAAAGCAATCTATTGTGGAGGATAATATGGAGGATGAAGACAATATGGTTAACATGGTCAATGATTTAGAAGAACACTTTGAAAACCGTCTGGACTTATTTGAGACAATGATGAATGATGCAGAGACACCAGTGTATGAGGGGTGTACCAATTTCACTAAATTGTCTACTTTAGTTGGATTATGGAATTTGAAAGCGTCGGGTGACTGGTCGAATTCTAGTTTCACAAAGCTGTTGGAATTTTTATGAAGGCTTCTACCAAAGGGTAATAAATTACCAACTAGTATGTATGAGGCTAAGAAGACTTTGAGCACTTTGGGAATGGATTATGAGAAAATTCATGCATGTGAA
>CAMOHE010049099.1:0-76315 GCA_946598075.1 Artocarpus hirsutus
TTCATCCTTGTTTTAGCAATTTATAAGAAAAGGGGAAAAAGAAAACAGAAAAACTACCTTTAAGCAAAATGTTAATTATAAAGAGTGCTTTTCAAATGGTCTTAAAAAGCATCTGCACAATGAGAAATCTTTTTATATTTGACATATCATTTCATGTTTGAAGTGAGGTTTGCTATGATTTGTTTCCCACCGACCAAAAACGATATAAGAAAGATAAAGATTAAAAGTGCGTGACATAATTCGTTGGAGTTGACAACGAACAATCAACACATTAGCAAAGATAGTTTGAGCAAGAGAACATGATTTGTTTACTAGAATAAAATAGTTTGACCATGCCCTGTTACCAAAAGGCCACACATCATAAAGCTATTAGGTTTAAAGTTTAATTACTCTTTTACCGACTTAGTTTTTATTTATTTTTTTTGAAACATAACGCCTGTTTGTTTCATAGATTTGAATTACAGTTTAAATCATTTCGTTACAGTATTTTTTCTTAATAAAATTTAAATTTATATTCAAACCTGTGAACTAAACAGGCTATTAGTTTTTAATTATACAATCTACCTCACAACGTTTATGATGTCACATTAAAAAAACTAGACTAACATATCAAATTATGGTGTAATTTTTTCATTAGCAAGTTTGAGAACATAGTTTGAACTAAAAATTTGAAATATTTTGTAAGAAAACATATTGTATGAAAATTAATTTGAACAAAGACCTTTTCGTTGGAATTAAATGTTCAAACAAGTTATATATATGTCCTTAATTATTAGATAACATTAGAATTTGGTCATATAAAAGAATTTTGGCAAAGGTCTAATAAATCAAAAAGTATATGTAGTCAAGGGTGAAGAAAGGTTTTCGTGCCCCCACTCACATTTTTAAATTTTAGTTTAAATTGTAATTTTGTGTCAAACCTTAGTTGTATCCCCATAAATCTTAGTTGTGCCTCCACATTATAAGAAAAATTATAACTTACTAATGCTCAATAATCCATTGAAAATATATTCTAGCTACACCATTTTGTAGGTAAGGTACCTTTTATCCTCCCTAATATTTTTAGGGAATCTTTAAAGTAGAGAAGATAATTTTTGCCCCACCGACAAAGTAGTGTCGTGTCTATTAGATTAGGATTTTAACCATCTGATGAGTGAGTGTTCACATCAAAATTTACAACGCGCGATGAATAATTGTTTTTAATTATAGACTAGACAATTAAAAAGTTAATTGGACGGTTAAACACTCTTACTCTACCAGTGATGTAAAATTACCTTTTTCACCCTAAGAATTCTCGTATGTTTGTCGCTTTTTTATTTTTTCTTAAGAAATATGCTTGAACGTTTGTGATAAGGAGATTTGGGGAATAAAATTGTTGCCGGAAACAGTCTGAAATAATTAAAGAACAAAGCCGTCTTGATACCGTTGGAACCGCAACAGTCGAAGATAAAAAATGGCTGTCCTTACAAATGCCACACGACAAAATTCATGTGCTTTTTCATTGAAAAAATAAATAAAAATCATTACAATATTTAAAAAAAATGGCTTAAAAAATAATTCTAGATGTGCTGTCCTGATCCGTACAAGAGATTGTTCGGCTAATGTTCTATGCCGCACATATTCAGGACAATATAACAAACGAGCAGTCATAAGCTACAAATCAATAATGTTTGTAAAGTTGATTTTATAATTTAATCACTAATAATTGTAAGTTCATACTTCACATAACGGTAAAATATAATTTTCAATAATTAAATTACATCATAGCCATATTAAATTAAGAAAAATATAATAGTTTAATTATTATAGTGTTTAAAAGAGCAGTTTAAAGTATCAATTTGACTTTGAGAACTAGCATGTAAGAGCTTTACACTCACGCATGCCCAAAACCAACATAAGTTCAGTAGGGACTTTTTTTCTTTCAAATATATATATATATATATACACACACAAATATGTATGTATGTATGTATAGATTTAGTATTGCATAATTAATAATAGCCCCTACTCATTGCACAATTGATATGCATAATAGTGAGCAGTTTTTGGAATTAAAAAGCATCGGTGATCTTATAAAAAGATTGGTTGAGACAAGAAAAAAAACTGTATATCTATTAGTTTATCGGCTTCTAATATTCGTTTTAATTCTACCGATTGTTACTGCTATAATAGATAGGATATTTTCTGTTATGAATTTTGTGACAAGTCGACTGTGTAATTGAATAGGAGATCAATCTATGAATAACAATTTACTTGTATACATCAAGAAAGACATTTTAAATAGCCTTGATAATAAAGTTATTATGAAACATTTTCAAAGTATAAAAACCCATCGAAAACAATTGTAGTACATTGATACATATTGATTTTGATTAAATTTTTGTGCCACTAATAACAATTTCTGGCTCTATTCCTATTTACACTTTAGCTTTTTACTATAGCATTTGAAATATTTATATTATTTACAGTTTAAACTATTCTTTTAAACACTCTATCATACTGGTAGAATCTTTTTCTATACCGCATCATTAAACTTTACAAAATTATTACATGCTAATTTGCGTTGTTTGACATGATTCTTAACATGAACTTGAAATGAATACAAATACGCCAAAAAAACAATCTAGAGATAATAATGGAACCGATTGTTACTGCTACAATAAAGAGGGTATTTTCTGTTATGAATTTTGTGAAAGGTCAACTGTGTAATCGAATAGGAGATCAATTTATGAATAACAATTTACTTGTATACATCAAGAAAAGACATTTTAAATAGCTTTAATAATAAGTTATTATGAAACATTTTCACAGTATGAAAACTCGTCGAAAACAATTGTAGTGCATTGATACATATTGATTTAGATTAAATTTTTGCTTTAGTTATTAGACTCTACTGATAACAATTTCTGACTCCATCCCTATTTATACTCTAGCTTTTTACTATGACATTTGAAAATTTTATACTATTTGTAGTTTAAACTATTGGCTTAAACTACTTTTTTAAACACTCTATTATACTGGTAGAATATTTTTCCATACCGCATCATTAAACTTTACAAAATTATTACATGCTAATTTGCATTGTTTGACATGATTCTTAACATGAACTCGAAATGAATACAAATACGCCAAAAAAAACAATCTAGAGATAATAATGGAAGCGTATGTTAATCAAACTGTCATGATTAAAAATACTCATTATCGTACAACTATGTATTTCCTCGTTAGTAAGTGCCCATATGGCTTTTGAGAATTAACACAACTCACATGGCCTTAAAATAAATACATTATTGGACAAAGTCTATTTTTTTCCTACCCCATCAAATAATTTTTGAGAAACTTTTAGTGCAAAAAGAAAAATAACAATAGAAAATGATACCCATTATGAAAAAAAAAAAATGTTTCGTTATGGCCCAAGAAACTAAAATATAGTTTGTCACAAGGTTATAAAAAAAACAAACAAAAAAATGAGAAAAAATCATTTGGTTTACAAAGCTGAAGAAAAAAGTATTCACTCGTATGAATTCATAAAATTTATACAAACTTTTCATAATGTGTATCAATGCTCTTCGAGCAATGTAGGTAGTATTTATTATATTAGATGTTCGAGCCCATTTAATACAATTTAAATGTCACGTTCAAGTTAAAGAGAACCACACTTTAAAAAGTTAGAATTCATTTATGTCAGCGCTTAAAAAAAAGTTATGCGGTACTATCATCAATATTATATATGAAGTTGTGCCACAAATAAACATGAGTTGTATATATGAAAAGTAAATATTAAAATATAACATTTATAAAAATTCTACCAAGTCAAATGGGCATTTGTTAGGAAAGAAAAATCTCGATATGAATAAACAATTTGAGTCTTTTTCAATCCAAATAAATATCTGGATCTAACCTCCTTTTAATTCTTACAATTTGAATCTATTTTTGGTCATGAAATTTTATTGAGAAAAAACCAAACAATACTCATTTACATATTAAGTCACTCTTTTTAAAAAATATATATTTATTCATGTCACAAAAAATAAAATTTTTAAAAATATGTCATACTACTACTGATATTATTTTTCTAAAATAACTAGGTTTAGTTGCTTAAATCCTTTTTTTCAACAAATTCAAGTAGACCAGTTCTAACATCCTTTTAAAAATTTCTTCCTCTTTTCTTCTCATTTATCAAAATATTTTTTTGTGTCATAGTAAGATTTATAAAATAATTTGAAAAAAAATGACGTTTATAAAAGTTTCCCTTTCTTAGTTTCTGAGTGTGGTATGATGTGTCTCGAATCATTTTTTTAACTATTCAAAGCATATAGTAATTTTGCTACTTTTGGTGGTTGATGTGGGGTTCAGGCGTAAGAGATGGTTCATAGAAAAAAGGCCACGTTCGCCAGGTGGTATCCACAAAAAATTGGTCGGATTTTATTAAAACTTTGATTCTATGTGGGACCACCAGATACACGTGAGACGCAATCACGAACAAGAACAATGCGATGTGTTTGTGCTTGTCTATACCGTCAATGGGCCATCTTGATTGTTGATGTGCAGATGCCTAGATGAACAATAAATATATAATTGAATAAAGTTGATGCTCAATGGTCCTATCATAAGTGAACATTGCGGCCTCAAAATCCAAACAAAAACACACATGTGGGTGTGACCGATCAAAACATCAATATCAATAAAAATATTAATGCTTCGATTTTATAAAAATTTTAAAGAAAATATCTCTAATATTTTAATGTATAATAAACATTAAAAAAATATAAATAAATATGATTTACAAAATAAACTTCATACATGTTAGATTTGTTAATACTAAAAGGAAGTTTCATGAAGCTCAAATATAGTTGGTATTTCATCTTAATTCAAACAATATTAGTCTCATGACATGTTATTTGAATAATGCTTAATATAGTTATGAATATGCCACATATAAGTTTGTTGACTTTTTTCCTCTGCATTTTCATGAATAAGAAATTGTGAATTCTCCTAATTGTTTATTGAAATAGTAGTGGTATGCTCAGATAAAAATAATTAAAAAAAATCGATAACCATCATAGTTTTCAAAGTTGTGATTGTATGGATAATAAGCATAAGGAGCCTCATTGGAGAAGCTACTATAATTGGATTCTAAATTCATTTATTGTAAACTCATGGACATATTATATTCATCCGATGTTAGCATTCTTAAGGTTTTGAGGACAAATATTCATTAATTGAAAGTATAAAATAATGATAGATCTTTTAAAGGTAAAAAATCCATTAAATATTTTCGACATTACAGAAATTTGGTCGAAATTTTCATAATATATATAAAAAATTTGTACAAAATACATTATAGATTTGCCAATATCAATATTTTTACCAATATTTCTTTGATATTTTACCGAAATCGATATTACAATGGAAAGATATTTTAGTATTTCAAAATTTTCGCCAAAGTTTTGTTGATATTTACGTCTATGATTGTGATGGACCAAGACATTGAAACATAGCCTTTCTTTCTCTTTTTTTTTTTTTAAATTTAGGTGAGAGATTTAATTTCTATATTATTATGTCATGTGTAAAGTTACTGATAGTTATAAATATATCCACCTATCTTACTATTTACATAAAATAGGTTTTATAACTAATGATTTTTAAGAGTATCTACTTATCTTATTCTAACTTTTAATGTTCACTCTTAAAAGTCTAACTACCTTGATGTTTTACAGGTTTATTAAACACAACACCTAAAAAAAAAAATCCTTCCTGTGACACCTGTTATTTTTCTATCGGGTATTATGATAATTAAATTAATTAGTAGTGTGTCAATTAAAATTTGTTTTATCTAAAATCTATTTCATTCTATTCATTTCTACCTATTTTTAAATTTTCTAAATTTTTTTTACACCTATTTAGTATATTTACAGAAACACCTTGGAACTTCTTATTATTTACAAAAATGTAATTTTGGCATTATGTGACTAAAAGTCTCCTGAGGAGACTCACTTATTCACCTGCCTCAATAATTTCCCTCTCCCTATCTCTTTGACGTCGCTCTTTCTTTCTTTCTCTGCATTTCTCTCTTTTCTTTCTTTTCTTTTTCTTCTTTTCTTCTTTGTTCTTTCTTCCATGGTGAGATTAGTAGAGAGAACCAAAGGAAGAGCTCAAACTTTCTTCAAGATTTTCAAGATCTTTTCTCATAAATTTTCACTAACAACTTCTCACAAGCTTAAGGATCAAGGAGGCTTAAATGTTTTCAAGATCAAATCACAGTTTTAAGCTAAGTTTTAAGGTTAGATGTATTTTGGTATAAAAACTTATGAAAATTATGTTTTTGATGTTTAGAGATGATTATATATAGTTTTTACGCTTAGAAAGCTGTTAAGAAATTAAGGATTTGAGTAAAAGGTTTAGAATTCAGATTGTAGGCTCTTTGTAAAAAATTTACAGGTGAAAAACAACATGTCGTTTTTTTCAAAAACTATGTGTCATTTTCCAAAAAAAAAAAAAAAAATTAGAGGTAGATTTTATGCTTCAGATAGGATTTGAACCCCCAATCTCAAGGATGAATAAAAGAGACCAAACTACTAGGACAAGAATAATTATTCAACAATTTATATTTTAGAAATAACAAATATTTTCCTATAAAGTTTGTAATTTCAAATAATTTTATTTTAATAAATATCAAACTTTTAATTATTTTATTTATAAATATTTTAAAATCATATTATTTATTTTAAAAATTCATTCTAACATATTTCGTACTAAAATAAAAATATATATAAAATTCATATATTTTTATTTTATTATTATTTTAATAAAATTAATTTAAAAAAATTGATATTTACAATTTTAGGACATTAATGATTATGGTATACTAATAAAAATAAATGGTAGATTGACATAATTATAAATTAAAAATATAAGTTAAACGTGGTTATTTTATACGTTTTAGGATAACAACGCATTTGAAGCTTATGTGGTGAATTTGATTTTGTTAGGTGGAAATTTTCAGTGGATATATTGCAAATAGGTAGGGATTCTATTACTTATCTTTTGTGAGTTTTTAGTAAATTAAAATTTGGTCGTTTTATGTTGCAAGATATGTATATGATATTTTAAATGTATATGATTATATTTATAACATGATGATGTAGAACTCGTCATGTATTGTACAGTGAGGAACATATGATTTGACACATGTTGATGTAAATTGAAAAACACGGTTAAGAAAATTGACTCTATAATAAGGAATTGAATATAGAGAAATGGTGAGACGTGAAGAGGGCAGCAGTTATATCCTTGAACGCGAATACCCTAAAAGGTAAAATAGGAGAGGTGATGACACTCCTTTGGGTCGAAAGTCCCAGAATGCACTGTACAGAAATCAACTTGGTGAGGATCTGGGGCTTGATGTCCCCTCACCGAATGTTTGAAGGGGTGGTTAAGCGCGCCTATTTAGGTTTCGTTGAGTTGAGTGATATAATATTCTATTGCATGGTGGATATAGATAAGTATAATTGAATCCTGAATAAATATTTGTATATATATATATATATATATGTATGGAACTTGGTAACAACGATTACAAGATATCCACCGAAATTGAACATGATAATATTGATGAATAATGATCATAAACTAACAATGCAGTTTTTAATATAGTAATGGTAAAAACCTAAAAGTGAGTAATGTTTTCCCTACTGAGCATGTTGTCGTTTATTCTCCTATATTTCTATCTTTTTAGGACCACAAAGTGTGATGTGGCGATGAGAAAATAGTTGAGGAAGCTATGTTGCTATATAACGTTGGATTTGCTTTATTTGCTAAGAATGTCCATTATGATAATCTAAGCATCAAATGTTACTTTTCTGTGACTGTATTAAGATTTGTTAAGGGTTAAAATTATGATGATGATAGTTTGTATTATTAAATTTATAGTGCTATATTAAACTGTGGTTTAAATTGTTATTTACATTTTTGTTTTGTTTTGAGAGTTTTCAATTTAAGTTTTGGGCAAATTTTTTTTGATGTTTTATTTATTAAAAACTGTTAACCACCACTTAAGGTCGTTAAATTTCTTGACGAGTGAGGATTTTTCATATGAATAATAGTATAAAAAAAAAGAGCATACTTGAAAAAAAAAAAATTAAGAAATACCAATATGGGTTGGGTGCCAAGAATTGGCTTTTTTAAAAAATTAGTTTTGCTTTTTTTTAATTCATTCGAGTCTGCTTGTTGTTTTACCATTATATTTTTTTTACAACCTGCACGTGCCATTCTGATGCCAAATTCCATCTTAAAATAGATAGCTTATTAAGACAAATGAATATCTTGAGGAGACATTATAAAATAACTTCAAAATGGTCAAAAAGAGTAGTTTAAGATATCAGCTTATTAAAAATGAAAAAAAAAAGTCTTATGATATGGTTTAATGTGTTTCTTGCATGTAATTGCAGACTTTGGTACGTGCTTTGAATGTGAAGGTTTAGAGTTTAAATCCCTACCTTTAGTTTTATTAAAAAAAAAGCGCTTAAAAAAATCAAATCTAGTTCATCGTTTTATCTTGAGGGGTAGACAACTTGCCAATACCCATCAAAACGGTTTTGCATGACCATGATTTGATATGTCCAAATAAGTAGAGATATATCTGAAACAATATTTCAAGCAACACCAATCTTTATTTTTTTGTTATAAAAACAAGTACGAAAAAAAAAATGCTTAAATCACTAAGATATGCCATAGGAAAGCGTGTTCTAATTGTCGTCATTCATGTTAGTCCTGCGTATATAGAATCCATAACTTTCATTGGCATATAATAATGTGTATGCTTCTAATAGTCTCTCTTCAAAGTTGGCGGTCTTATATGTTAATTATTAATCATATAGTCGGATTTAGCTTCTTATTATAAATTTGATGGCCGTAAAGAATCTTCATAGCCAAAGACTCGTAGCTCAATTTTGGGTTTTGCATTTTGTGTGTGAGAGGCATCACAATGTGTGAACTAAAATAGTCTATTTTGGGAAGATCTTGCATTTGTCACTTTACCTTTGTTTGTGCATGTACATTTCGTCTAATTTTAAACGGATCTCTTGGGTTTTGCATTTTCGCTCCCATGTGCTAATCCAACTATCCAAACACTCTGTCCAAATAGGATATCCTAAACAGAAGTGCTGTAAGGGATTGTACCCTGTTTTTTCTTTCCTTGTTAAAAATGGAGACGTTGGTGTCCTCGCACGCCCCCATCCAACATCTATAGAAAGAATCAATTAGTCGTACAAATGGTCAAGGGCCTAATAGGATGTTTGGAGTTGTGATTGTAACAAGATAGTTTTAATCGCAAACAACATTAAGCTCTCACATGCTACAATATAACATAAAAGTTTGTTACGGTATAAGACTCTCATATGTTACAGTGTATAGTTAAAACTTTTTAGTTCTAACTCTTCTCCCAAATGCCACATAAACCTATTCTTCTGCCGTTTACAACCCAGGTTTCACCAATCCACCATTGGCCCCTTGTACTAACCATAAGTGAGCGTTGTTACTTTTAAGATTGGAACTCTTTTTTGTGAGGACTTGGGAGATTTTTTACCAAGCCAACGACATGTCGACACATGCCACTCTCAATGGTCGACCTTGATGGTTGACCATCATGACAAACAGAACAAGTACAATTAGAAGCATGATGATTGACATGGCTGAAGCCAGAAAACTCTAACAACTTGAATAGGAAGGCCGACCTTAATTTCGATATAAAGAGCACATTAGATGAAGGTCAAGTTGACTAAAGTTGAATAACTCAAATGATGTTAGAGCGGCCACTCTAAAGGACACATGTGTTCATGTGTCAAAAAACCATTAATAACTAAACACGTGTCCTATTACTTACATGGCAAAAAAAAAAAAAAAAACCTGAATGTACATGGATCTTGAAGAAAAAAAAAAAAAAGAAAAGGAAGGAAGGAGTAACGAACATTCTTAGTAGGCCCTTATTCAAATGAGAATAAGAAAAATTACTAAGCTCAAAAAAGAATGTGATGGATCCCAAATATGAGTGTAAATTAGATAGCATATCACTTTTTAACTGTCATTATTGTGTCCTACTACTTATTTTTCTTTCTTTGATTCATTCTATTTCTTTTAACCAAAAAGACTAAAATACCCTCATGTAACGCTCGTTTACCTAATTATAATCCAAAATACTTACAATCAATTAACAATTATGTCTTTACACTCTTTTAAAGTGGTATGTTTCAAACTCATAAAAATGGTGTAATTGAAAAATAATGCTTTAGGAGTGGTATTTCTCAAATTGACCCCAAATCTGATGATCGTCCTAACAATCATCAGATTAGGGCAAATCAAGTATAGGTAGAACATGAAACTCAAGAAAGGAGATCTTTCTCTGTCTTCCAAAATCTCTCTTTCGTATTTCTTCTTTTCTTGTTCCCAAAAATATCTCTATCATTGTTTGAGTGATTTAAGCGTCAGAGTGTCTTTTGTAGGCCAACCCCCAACGTCCCCCACACAAAGGAGCTTTAAGGATCACAATAGATAGCAGTGGAGCAAGTACAAGAAGATTGATGTTTGAGAATTTACTCCAAGACGTGATGATTCAAATCTTGGCTGTGAATGAGGGAGTCTCAGAGCAAGCATCCTTGCCACCATGCCACCACCACTGTGGCATGGACTGTACAATGTTTAGGTCTCTTAATTGATGACTCTAGATTCTCTCTTGACAATTTAGGATTTATCAATAACGCTTTGGTTTGAACTCAAGTACCCGTTGTATGAAAAGCATCACCTTGACCATCAACAATCGCTCATGACACAGGGAAACACAGGGCATTTCTATTCACAGGTTGATAAAAAAAAAGTATATACTGAGTAGCCTGACAAAACTTTTTTTTAAAATGAAAAAGGCGCCTCACAAAACTTTCCCAAAGTAGATAATAGATTACTTTCTGGCAACTTCCAACCTCAAAAAACCAATTGCAAGCCCCACCGTTGTCCAGCATCATACCAGAAAACAAGTTGGCAAAGAAGTGCACAAAAACCTCGGCACCAATGATCTATAGGATAAGAAGAACATGCTTAAATAGCCTATTCTATTCTGATTTCAAAAATATATAATTTACCATCACAGAAGTGGGGATGATTTAGTTGGACATCGAGCAACGAATCAAGTCACGATTGTCATCAATTCTGATACAAAAATGTACCAACTAAAACCTCAGCAAAGCGGCATCATTCTTCATTTGCCATCTGGATTGATGGAATTTCAGTTACGATCACAGATCGATGATCGAAGCAATATCTATAAGCACACCATGAACACCAAGAGTCGACAGATGATCACATGAGAAGAGCATGCCAAAAGCGAAAGATCGGCAGATTTTAAGCCTCTTTCCTTGTTATCCTGCCATTTAAGAACGGAATATCATTAGGGAAAAGACCTAATGTAAAGAAGAATTCTGGTTTACAAACTCTTTGGTTCATTACAGAGATGAGCCAGAATCACTCTTCCCCGCAAAAATTAAGCTTTTCTTTCCGTGAAAATGAGACGAGAAACAACTGATCCTACCAAAAAATTATCTAAAAAAAGGATAGCATGATAATGTTATTGATGGCCACATAATTCAAGAACTAGTTCCAAGGAAATTTGATCATAAAAGTAAAAATAGAAACAAAAGACCGCCAAGTCAGAGAGAAAGAAACAAAGGTATCTACCACAAGGTATCCGAAGGCAAGTCCAGTTCCAACTATGATCAAATGCGGATAGCTCGCTATGATATCATTTGGAGACAAATAATCCCTGCAAGAATGCAACAGAATATCAGCATGCAAAAATATCTCACACAACTAAATGTCAAATATACCCAAAAAAGTTAGACAATGAGATTTGAAATATTACCAAGCAAGCACTCTGCCTAGAAGTATGACAAAACGATAAAGCTGACAGAAAACCCAATTATGTCAGTTTAGCATAAAAAGTTAGGAGACTTAGAACAAAGAACAAAATTAATTTTTAAATTACCATTGCCATGCCAGTAGCATGCTTCCATTTCTTGCCTGAACAAATTTATACACGTTGTATACACTGTATTGAAGAATGAGACGTGTAAGTCCTGGTTGAACTTCAAGATTATATAACACATAACTTTTACATAGATACATTACACTGACATAGATATCAAGTCAAATAAGGTTGGAGAAACGTGATATCTCGATTAGGTCGATTCTATTATGTTCTAAAGTAATCTTGATGCTACGAAAACCCGCTAGTTATAGTAACTGAAAAACGATAAACATGTTCACAACAAAATAAAGGTGCGAATTATAGATTCCCAATTCACAGCTAGGAAAAGAAGGCTAACTTGAGTGGAAAATGCAGTTATCCAAATTCAGGCGATCAAAACTTTAGAAAAGTAAAAACCCACATGAAAAAACCATTAGTAAAATAAAATGCTACATATGAAAAAAGTGTCTCATGATCAATAATATAAGATATCAAGAAATGCGTACTTGCATGCAACTGTTGGTATAACAGCAAACACTGTCGTTAAAAACAACACGACTTTTTGTGTTGGAATTTCTTTGAGGGATTTTTAAAAAAAGCTTTAAGAAAAAACAATTTTAGCAAAATGGCCTCTTTTTTTTGTTTTTTTGGACCAAAAAATAAACTTTTTGGGCAAAAAACAGTTCTATTTTTTTTTCATCCTATAGAGGTTCCTTACCTTGTTATAGTTTTTTCCTTATCTTTCTGAAAAAAACTGAGACAGTTTTTCTGCTTAAAAAAATATTTTTTGGTGCAAAAAGAAAGTGTTTTTTGGTGCACAAAAAAAAAGGCCATTTTCTCAATTGGAAATTTTTTTTGGCCCTTTTTTTAAATTATGCCGATTTTTCTGAAGTAGGAAAAAAAAAATAGAGAGCATGTTAAAACCCACAGCGGTAGAGGAAGTTCCTAATGTAATCACCATAAAGGGAAAAGACAGAGAAGTCAAAACATCACATAATTACAAGAAACAATTTCAGATATGAAATTTCATATGGTTTGTTTCAGAAAAATTATCAGTCTTGCCATTGAAGAATGGGATCCAAGTTTAAAAGGGCAGAGACTTTCCAAATTCTTGAGCCCACAGCACAGCACCTGAAAAAGAAATTAACTTTCAACCCACAATAAAGAAAACGTTATACAGGAAAGGACAAAATAAAATAAAGTATATTAGTCTTAAAAAAACATTAAAATTGCAAGTTCAAAATAGCTTGCCAAGAGTTGGTCCTTGCCCACAATAGCTGTGAAGAAATGGCATACATATATCAGCATGAGACCCTCTGTAGGTCCATTAATAGCCAGAAGAATGAGGGTATTGGTGAAGTAACTGGATTTCAATCATCGTTGGGGAACAACCAAATGAGAAAGGCCTCACGGAAGGATCCTGTAGGGCTCAAGGACCATGTTTTTGCTCTTCTCTCTTTCAATTTCATTTTCGTAAGAAATTGTTTTGTTTTGTTTTGGTTTGTTTTGGTGCTTTGGAAACGCGGAAAATGATTGGAAATTGTTTCAAGTTTGGGCATAAATGTTATAGTTTTACACAATTTGAGGGATATCCAGATATTTTTCTATTTATTATTGGAAAAAAAAATTTACAGAAGTGGAATAATACTGTGTTCCCCTGCATGGGGAAGGCAATGTATCGTATACTTATATGGTGTTTAGTACGTTGGTTAAAATTATTAGCTAAAATTATAAATGTTTTAGCATATAAAAGCTTTAAACTGTTATATTTTTTTTTTGTAATATATTAAAACTTTATATTATTCATAACTAAAAAGTTGATCAAAATTAACTTTACTGACTAAAACATTAGGTTCTTCATGTCCAACAAAAACATGGTTACTTAACCATTTTTGTGGTACTACTGGATGATTGTGGGGGAAGTATTGGACTGAGAAGGGAATTCAATCTCATATCTGGGTGTTTTTTATTTTTTATTTTTTATTTTTAATATTTTTAGAATTATTTTTGTATACAAATCATAGTGGGAGGGTTTATTTTCATTTGATGTTTCATCTTTTTTTACCATTGATTTATAAAACAATACTCCACCATACACTTTTCTATTTATTGAGTATTACACTAAAGTACATGAGTTTTATAATGCATAAACAATATTACAATGTCAAATGAAAATGAGCACAAGTGGTGGACTAGCAAGACAGTCAAGTTGACGATAATTCCAATATTCATATATGTATATTAGTGACATCCTAAAATATTTTTGGTTTTTTTTTTTATTTCTCTTTTGTTTTCCTTCAAAAGTTTTACGGGGCACTTATGCTTTCCTCAAAAAATATTCTTTTTTATGGTTAAGATGGTTTCAAATATTTTTCAAAAATATTTTTGTCTTTTTATTTTTTTTCCCCAACAAAATAGACGAGAAATAAAATTGAAATATGCTTCTCAAATCTAAATGATATTTATGTAGTTAATAAAAAAAAGAATAAAGAGAAAAAGTTAAAACAACAGGGCATATTTATGTAATTACTTAATATTTAGAGGGTGTTTCGAAGGTGGTGGGAACCAATGGTAAGAACTACTTTTACTGTAGCATATAAGAGTTTTATACTGTAGCAATTTTTTTTATTGTTATATAACATATGCGAGCTTTATATTGCTCATAACTGAGTTTGTGGTAAAAATCACAGTTTCTACCACCTTATCAAACACATGTTACTTTAACACAGTACTTACGTGGAATTTAAATTAACTTAAAATTGATACGGGTGCAGAACTACACTTCAAAAACCCCATATCCACATCCACTAAACAATCACATCGCTTCATATAAACTTTGTCACGGTGTCTTCGACGACCACTTTCTCACAATGTCTGACTCGACTCGTCTAATATAAAGATTTGATTTGGGCCGGGCCAACCCGCATGTTGGAGTTAGGTAGTTCCTAAAATTCTTACCCACTACACAAACTTACATATTGAATACCACTTTATGCATGGATTGATTTATACCGCAACAAAAAAATTTATAAAAATACGATTGCCAAGTCATTATATTATTATTAAAATGTCAAATATATGCTTAAATCTCTTCCAAAAATATAAAAACAAATTTAAAAAAAGAAAAAAAAGAGAAGAAAATCCAACGAGAATATCTGTTTTTACACCGACGTTGCAGATGCCGACGGGAAATGATGCCGGCCAGTCCATCGGGAGCCACACAACAAGGACGGCCGACATTAGGAGCCTGCGCGACGAGGACGGCTGACATAGGGAGCCTATATGACGAGGACAGCAGGCTTCGCGAGCGGCGCGATGAGAACGGCTAGCTTCGAGCACCGTCGTCGTTGTCCTTGCATCCCTGCAACTTGTCTCCATTCTCCTGCAACAGATCCGAGCGACGAGCTTCTCCGATGGAAGTGCTGGGCAACGAGCATCTCCGCTTGTTGACTTCTTTTATAAAAAGTTTTTTTATTTACCTTTTTAACCTTTTATTTACGATGACAAATTTATAGTAAAAAATGTTATAATTCTCCACTTGTGGAGAATATTTAAAGGTCATTGGATCAAAACACAACGGTAGGTGAAATAGATGAATACTATTAAGAGGGTGTTTAGAAGCATAGTTTTTACTATTTTTTCAGTTATAGATAGTGTAAAACTCTCATATGTTATAGTAACAATAAAAAAAACCTCTACAAAATAAAACTCTCAAATACTACAGTAAAAGTGATTCTAAACAATAATTCCCGTTACCTTTCCAATCATCCTATAAATAGATCCTCCCATGCCAGATTTAACATAAAATAAAACCCTGTAAGGGGTGTTTGGAAGGTGGTGGGAACCAATGGTGAGAACCACTTTTACTGTAGCATGTGAGAGCTTTACACTGTAACAATTTTTTTTATTGTTACTGTAGCATGTGAGAACTTTATACTGTTCATAACTGATTTTGTGGTGGAAACACTTTGCCAAACACCCAGTACAATGGCGGAGGAAACCCCTTCATCTCCGCTGTCGTCGCTCTCGTCGACAGCTCGAACGTCAAGCGCCATCTCCAACAAAATTCTCACGAAGTTGCAAAACTTCAAGCTCCACTTATTAAACTTATAATCGTATAATCAACTGACTAAACTTATAATACAAGATTTATAGTTTCCATACCGCTTAATTCGACATGGGTTTTCTTTTACTTTTCTTATTCTTTGCTTTAGTGGGATGTAAGATGACTAACTTGACTTTCAATTTATGAACTAACTGAAATAATTTTGGTTCAATGTGAAACATTCTTCTATGTCGCTAAGACTATCAAATCACTAACTATTCAAAATTTGGATTAAAAAAGGGGCCCATCGTCTCTCATCTAGGAAACCCAGTTCCATCCTCTCAGGGGAGTTAAATAATAAAACAAAAAAAAAATTCAAAAAAAATTCAGTTTGTTGCAGTAAATTATATGGCAAACCAAAGCACAAGATCTTCCCCATGGATTCTTGTGGATTCGGCAGAGGAGGTGAGTGTCGAGAACTTGTTCGAAATAATCCGATGTGGTGTTTTTGGAACTTCGAATGTGCATAGGCTGCGAGCATGCTGCTCTTCAGGCGTAAGCAAGATCGCTGTCAGAAGAGGCAACATTGTCGGAGGAGGAGGTGAGATTGGCGTCGTCATAGAACTTTTGCAGGCGGAGGGAGAGAAGTTGGGCTGGAGGTTTTTTTTTTTTTTTTTGTTTTTTAATTTTTTGTAGAGGTAGAATAAAAGAAATAACCAAGTGTTTTTTAATATAAAAAAAAAAGAGAATACCACCACTTTCAAGTAAAATTTACTGTAATTTGAACCCTCAAAATCAAGAGTTTTAGTTTTTATTTTCTTTTGTATTGTAAGGATCATCTTGGACTGTAGTTTTTTAATCTAACAGCCCTTGGTACTATTTTCCACTAGTAGAAAATTTTAGCATTTTCTATCACAATTTTTTTTATTTGCAAATAAAAAACTATAAATTTTTTGTATTTTTTTATATTATATTACTTTTTATAACAATAAGATTTTTTGACATATTTACCTAAACAAGTTCAAAATGTTCCTTTAAATCAAAAGATACTTTTTTATATAATATTCAAACACTAGTTAAAAAGTTCTTAATTATACTCCTCTTTTCTTACCACTTAAAAGTGAAAACACAAATTGTCCTAAATCAGACCTTGGTTTTTTGGAAGAAAGTAGTTCCTAGTTGAAGTTTTATCATTATTTATTCTTAGTTTTTATGGTCTTGCTGTTTTGCCTGGTTGACTCTGAAACAATTCATTACTTCATTACCCTTTTTATAATTCATTGATGATACTGCACCTTAATGAAATTATAATTCTTTTTGTAATTTTGTTGAAGTAATTAAACTCTATTAACGATGACCATGTGCAAAGAAAACTTAATCTTGAGTAATTAATGAATTTACAACATATTATATCTCTTCTGGAATTTATTTATTGATCAATGACTCGCTTTCTAGACATAATTTGATGAGTAGGATACTAATAATTAATTTTCATTTCGAAGAAAAATAATATTCTCACATAATTTTTAGCTGTCAAAGATTCTCAATCCTAATAAAATCCTTATAGTATAAACAAACTTTCAGTAGTCTCAGGTCTGTTATTGGATTAGATCTTTTTTTGCATCCAACTGAGAATGAGTGTTAAGGAAACAAAAGTTGCAACCTTAAGTTTAAATAGTGCATTATAATATGTGAGTACATTTTTGCTTTATATCGTTACGTGTAAGAATTTTATATTTTTTAAGATTTAAATTGTGTGGTCAGAATCACAACCCAAAACACGTTTAGCCTGTTTGGTAGCTGTAGTTTATGAACAGTGTAAAATTCTCATATGTTACAGTAATAATAATTAAAAAACATTGTTATAATGTAAAGCTCTCACATGCTATAATAAAACAGTTATAACCACTTTGTAAAACACCTTAATTATTTACTTTCTTTTCATAGAGATGGGTGGAAAAGAGAATACTTTGTCAAACACCCTAGATATTTACTTTCTTTCATAGAAATGTGTGGAAAAGAGAATACGTCTATTGATCATTCAAGAATTCTTTGCCAGTTCAATTAAAAAATTAAAAATTTATTCCATCACGTATAACAAACTCTTTTTCTAACATATCCAACAGCACCCATATTAGTAATTTCGATGGTCAGCCGTTTTGACTTGTTTAGAGCCACAAGGAAAGACACATCCTAAAAGTGGTATCACTTAAATAATTTTAAGCTAAAGTAGAAGCATGTATGATTCTTTCAAAATCAATCACATTTATTGTCTAAGCATAATTAATATTGCCCAGTTAGGTAAACTTTCGTCGTCGTCATTTGGATACTAGCTAACACTATCCACTTATGGTTGAATATTAAGCAAGTTAATGTGTTGTTTTTGTTAATGTTTCAAAAAAAAGAAAAAGAATTTTGGGATGGGTCCCATTTTCTGCAAGTATATTAACTGAGAGACAAGACTCCAATTAATATTGATTAAACCATGAAAAGCATTTTATTTGTTTTGTTTGCCCCACCGGGCAAAAAAACAAAAAACCAAAAACAAAAAAAAAAAAAAAAAAAAGAGAAGTTATACAATATGTAGAACAAGTGTATAAATTTAAAAAGTACTTTTTTCCACTCTATATATGTTTTAACAAAACATACACACACACACACACACTTGTTCAAGCATAAAAAAAATATGTATACTTGTTCAATGTGATTTAAATCCTATAAATAGAAAATATTTCATGTGAAAAAAAAATCATCATATCTAAATATAGAAAATTAAACTAAATAATTGGATTTTTTACAATTATTTTATTTGACAATTATTTTAATAGATAAGAAATCATACCTCACGCATGTCAAACAACATCTGAAAAAAGTCTTGAATTTTAGATCTGAATATAAAAAAATGTAATGTACAACTGCATAGACAAAAATTAAAATAGTATTGCAACTTCGTATACGCTTCTTTGGGTGTTGTGGATGTGATTGCTTTAACGCATTTGATGCTAAAGTTCTAACTAATTAATCAATACCTCCAAGCCGATCTAAATTATATACAATTGGATATTATGCAATTTTTAATAATCATCAACGAAGATTCTTGTCTCATGGAAGGATCCAAAGCAATAAATAATTGATAAGTTATAGATTAGTACGTTGTACCATCTAGAAGGACAATATATAACTTTATTATTAGTAAAAATAATAATAAATTTTCCCCATGTTTATTTAATTTTTGGGTTTTTGTTATTTTAGTACTGTATTTAAAAAAAAAAAAACATTACATTGATACCCCATTATTTGAAAAATATTAAAATGATACCTTGTAATTTTTAAAGATATCATTTTGGTACCTGGTTGTTCGTGTTTTGTGGTATGAAATTTCTAACTTACTTTTATATATATTAATGAACCCTTAACTTATTTTATGAAAACTACAAAAGAAAATAAATACAAATAATGCCAACAAATAAATAAGTCCACATATATCTTTTTTTTATGAGTTTTGTTTAGTCTTTTGTTTTAATTTTATAACATAGTTTTATAAAATTAATTTGAGATTCATTAATAAAAAGGTAAAAAGGAAATTTGAAGTCAAAAAATATAAATTTGGATTACCAAAATAATATTACTGTTTTGATATTTTTTTCAAATAATAAGGTACCAATGTGATATTTCTATAAAACATATGGTATGAAAATAATAATATCCCTTAATTTTTTTCTCACTACTGTACGTAATATTTTCCTCTCAGGCCTGGACCATGTTGTTTGAATTGGTTTTTGTTTTATCTTTGCTAGAACTATATTGGTCTTCTGTCGGGTAAAAACAGTGCCCTATCTATGCTACGCAGAAGCTTCATGGTAATGGTTCCATGCAACAATACTATAATTTCAAGTATTTTGGATGTGAAATTTTTGTTCTAACTCCTTAAAAAAAAAAAAGATATAGGCAATATTTGTAAATGAATTGCAATCAATATTCCATTAACATAATATATAGTTACATATATATATACATGGATGTGGTTATAAGGGTTACTCTAATATTTACTCATTGATAAAAACAAATGTTTAAGTCATGTAATATGAATTAGACACTTGTAATAAATTAAATAATTAGGTTGTATAATATACCACAGCGTTATTTGTAATTAAAATATACGCTTATTTTTATAATTTGATTAGTAAGCATTGAAAACTCGTTTATATATATATATATTATATATATTTATTTGAGAATAGTCTTTTAACTTCTTAACGTTTCTTTATTTGTTGGTTTGTTTGTTTGTTCGTTTGTTTTTTTTTTCCCCCTAGAAGTGGAATTATCCATTTGCATATATAAGAAAACAGTTATGGGTAATTTTCAAATTAGGATATGGTTTGGTTAGAATCCTACTTACAACAACAAAACCAAAACCAACACAACGTTTTACTCCTTTGTACAAATTATATATCATCATTGAATTTGATTCCCAACTTGCCAAACCTGCATTACATTATTGAGGAATCTACTCTAATTTCCAAATAATACCACTAAAAAATTATTTCCATGTTTAGTTCACCAAATTGACCTAATTAATAATTGGGTAGGACAAATTCCATTACCAAACAAACAATTAAATTAGTACAATACAAGAAGCCACCTCACCAAACAGCAACATGTGAATTATAAAGGCATGCAGCTCTTTGCATATATACAAACATTAGTCATTTTTAACATTCCAAATTGAAGTCCTTTTCCTTTTTTGTTTTAATGCCTTCTGCTTCTGTCAAGACATTAATTCAAGATTCAACTCTTGCCCCTAATTCTGTCTTTTTTTTCCCTTGTAATCTTTTTTCAGTTAGAAGGTCACCAGGTACACTGACACCCCACCAAAGGAAATAGGAAGTAAAGAATTTGCATTGATATTTCTTCCAACTTAATCTAACCAAATCTAATATGTAAGTGCCACGTCATCAGGGGAGCCCACCAACCAGATCAGAAGTCTGTATAACACTTTATTATTGAGCACCCCTATTTAACCCTATTTAATAGGTTAAATCAAAACTCATTTCTTATAAAACAGTAGATTGCAATCCAAAAAGTACATTGTATGCAAATCTGGCACAAAACTTTATAAGCAGTGAGATTTGAAAAGCGGCAAAATGTTTCTTGTCCTCCTTGTAATTCACTGGCCCAAAAGGGGACCACCCAGAACAAGCCAGCCCCAACTCACTTTCATATCTTGGCTTGGCTTGGTAATTGATACATCATGCATTAAGGACTGTGATTTGTAATCACATAAGCATCACTCATTCTCTTTATAGGGTAAAAATTAACCAATGGTGATTTGATTTGGGAAATATGAATGGCGAGGATTTGATGGAAAAATGATGCGTCCATAATTTGTTGGCAATAATTGTTGATGGAAATAGAAGGAAACCTACCTGGTCTACCCATCTACTTAAAGATATATAGTTATATCCACCCATTTCAATCTCCTTTTGCTGTTATTATTACAATTATCTTGCAAGCTAAGAATCATTCACTTGCCACGTGAAACATTTCAAATTAAGGATTTATGGCCCTACTTGAAAATCCTTCTCTCTCTCTCCCCCTCTCTCTAATATATATATATTATCTTGGCTTTTATCTATCTTGACATTCAGTATCTTTTGCTTGGGTTGAATTACTCAACTAGTAACTGTATATCTTATCTTGATACCGGTTACCCTAGTATCTCTCAGTCTAAATCCAAATGCATGAAATCCACCTTCCTATTTTATTTTATTTTGTTTTGTTTTTACTATTTCAATAAAATAGCTACGATTAATAGGGAATGACTACAATGAGAACCCTTAAAAGTTCTCATCCATGACAGATTTTATTAAGCATCGGATTCAATCTAATGGTGTGAAAATTTTAAATCCACTAAAGTCCCCTTTATGGAATCAAAATAAAAATAACAATTAAAGGATTAAAAAATAGTAATGACAAGATATAGACACTAATGAAAAAATAAATAAAAAGTCGGCGACGACAAAGCTGCTTCGAACGACGGCCAAAGGGGGTCACAACCCATGGAGGCGGAGGAGGACCTCCAATGCGGTGATGGTGGCAAGGTCGCGAACTTAGTCGCGTCAATTGCGTCATTGCTTCTGTCGATGATCGGAGGGGTCATAGCCCACGGAGTTTGATGGGTCACGACCCCCTTCGCGTTCGTGATGCTTTGGTGGCAACCCAACGGCTAAAATACGAGTCGAGATGCAGATCCATGGAGGTCGCCGCACTGTAGGTCAAGAATCGCGACTAAGATCCCCCACACGAAGGAGTTTTGACATCGTGATGGAATCACGATGTCGTGGCCACTCTAGGGCCGTTGGGTGAGTCAGACCCAATTCTATCCACTATCTGGAGTCGTTGGGCGAGTTTGACTCAATTCCATCCCCGACCCACTCGCCAGCAAACTCCACATCGTGGTGTTTCTTTTTTTTTTTTTAATTTTAATTTTTAAATAGATCTTATGTGTATGGCTTATTTTAACATAGGTGAGCTTATTGAATTCTTAACTACGAGATGTTGATCTAGCGGTTAGGGGAAAAAAAAGGTTTCGTTGATGAGAAAAAAAAATTGGGGTTCTCATTGTACAATTCCCCATGATTAAAATTTTCTTCAAGCATTTCCCTTAAAAAAAAAAAAAGGCAATTCGTTTATAACAAGCAATAACATTAAGACGGCATAATGATGTGATGGAAGCATTGAAAAGCAAAATAACATCGGAAGCAATCCAAAAAAAAAAAAAAAAGCCCATTCTTTTGCATATCAAAGTCAACTAATCAAGCACAATAAAAACGTTTCTTACTTCTGCTTGCAAACTTTGCACAAGAGGGGAAAAAAAGGAAAAAGAAGAAAAGTAAAAAAGTTACTCTTTTCATGCCTCCTTCAGCCAATAAATAAGCAGTGATTTAGGAGAATACAAAGACCAAAAATCAAAAGAGTCCAAAAAAGTGGCATCGATTGATACAAATACCAAGACTACTCAAACCCTGCTACTTTTTTTGTTAGTTTTTAGTTGTTGGCCAATCCATTCAGCCAAAAACACCAACCTCTAAATTCCCAATCATCTAACCAACCATTAGGCCTCTAGAGAGAGAAAGAGAGAGAGATCATATCCCAATATAATAAAAAATAAATAGAAATACACTTTGGAAAGAGGAGAAAACACCAATACTTTATAGCAGCCCCTCCTTCCAATACACAACATCGTATTGATATTTTCACATAACTCCCCACATTTTCATTCGTCTCTCCCTTGCATTGCAAAAGAGAATCCAAAAATAACAACAACAACAAAAAATGGAGAAATCTTGTAAGATCATCAGAAAATCAATCTACGCATTCCTCCAAAACTACCACCATTTCACCTCAAGAGCAGCTCTCTTGGCCTTGCCTTTCTCAGCCTCAATCCTCCTCTCTCAATCCTCAATTTTCCCTTCATTATCTTCATCATCTTCTTCTGTTTTGCCCACCATTTACACTCGCCTCAACAATCTCTTTGTTGCTGCAGGCTTTCCAACACACTCCTCAGAGTTCTTCACAATTCTCAATCAGAAGCTCTCTCAGACAATCTCCTCATCAATCTTCACACTTCCCTTTACCCTCACTTTCTTCCTCATATCTAAAGCCTATGTAATCCAATCTCTCTCCCCTCCAAAACCCACCTCCCAACCTTCTTTCTCTTCAATCTTGTCCCTTTACAATCCACTTTTCACAACTTACATATTCAATTCTCTCCTGATCCTCTCTGCCAATGCAACGGTCTTCGCTCTCCTCTTCTTCACCTTCAATGTCCTCGACGGGTTCGGTTTGAGCTCTTCGAACACCCTCCTCTTTCTATCGGCATGCGGGGCTGTTTTGTATTCTATAGTGCTTGCAAACACACTCATAACATGCAATTTGGCACTGGTTTTGTCAGGCATGGAGAAGAGTGGTGGATATTTAGCCACCCTCAAAGCTTGTGTCTTGATAAGGGGGAGGACTTTAACTGCTTTGTCTTTGGCTCTGCCATTGAATCTCACTTTGGCTGCAATTGAGGCTTTGTTCCAATATAGAGTTGTAAGGGCTTATAATATCCATGGAAAGATTGGATCTTCAATGGTTTTGGAGGCTGTTTTGATCTTCTATTTGTACTCAATCCTTGTGGTGATTGATACTGTTGTGAATATCATGTTCTGCAAGAGCTGCAAAGTGGAGTTTTTGATTGATCAAGAGGAAAGAATTTGTGGGGTCATCAAAGATGGGGATCATCAAGATGAGAATATTGGTAATTACGCCAGTTTGAAGAATTTGGAAGAAATCCCTTGATTTTTTTTTTTCCCTTTTTTTTCATGTCCAGCCAAGAAGTCAACTCTTTTCTTTAATTCCTTCGTATAAGGGTACAGAAGAGTGCAAACAAATTAAATGATCATTTGTTATGTACCAAGGATACACTGATTTCTTTAAATTTTATTTTATTATTATATATTTTTTTTTTTGTTGCTTGGAGAGGCTCCAGGCAATTTCCAGCATATAAGTATCTGCAGGTGGGATAAGTACCACACAACAGAAGAAGCAAAATAGTTGTTATTAAAAGGAAATTGTATTCAGATTTTACCAATTTTTTTCTCTTTTGTTTCATTCCCTATCAATTTTATTGTTGTTAGTCATCTGCCAATTGACTCAATGGCATCTTTTATAGCGTGAATAATACATTGATTTCTTTGGATCAGAGCTATTTTCTTTTTATTTACAGAAAAAATGCTGCAATTTTCATCAGGCTGCTTTTTTTTTTTTTTTCTTTTTTGAAAGAGATCAACAAATGCTTTATCAAATGTGTAGCGTACCAGTCATTTAAAAAAAATGTACTACACTCACTCTCATAATTCGTTTTTAACTAACCACAAATTTATATGTCAATTATAGGACCCTCTATATATTATAGAGGGATTTATACGGATTTTTTTAATGCATATGAACATAAACAAAAAAGGGTTACACAATTCAAAATAGGGCCAACTTAATGAAGAGTAGGGTTTGAGAGAATGATGAATAGTCGAATCCCATCGAGGGATCCATGCAGTTTTAATAGGTAATTTTTAGTAGTCAAAAAATTAGTAGTGATCATCTCCATTTGTAAAACTTAGCATTTTTCTTTTAATTCTCAACTCTTTTTTAGTTGTAAGAGAGCAACCAACCAACCAACCAACCAACACAGATTTTCTTCATAAAAACCCATTTGTATGTTCTTTATTGTTTTACTTCTTGTTCCCTACACCCTATACAAAGTACAAAGCAGGCTCCAAAAAATGTTGACCAAAAGTTAGTGATTCCCCCCTTAACAGAATAATCAAGCAACCAAGGAGCATATTGATCCTTGAATTTGACACTTTATTACTTGGAGGATTTTGACCTACTGTTTTTAAGGGGAAAAGAGATAATTTTGACTTACTTTTGGTTCAACTAGAACCATATTAACCTTCAACCCTTAATACCCAATCCAGCAAAGTGCGCAAGAAAGTCTCAAACAATATAGAATTTGAAAAGAATTATGTTTTTATAATACACGAAGCCAATTTGGTCGGTTTTGCTTTTCAAAACAATAATTTGAGTTCAATTTGCATCTTCTTTTAGAGTGTCTTAACTTGGCAAGAAATCCGAAGGTGGCAAGAGTCTTCCAACACCAACAGCTGCGTTTACAAAGACTCGAACTCGAGTCGCTTGCTTAAGTGGAACAGACCCCTACCAACTGAACCAGTCAGCTGTTGGTTAAGACCAATTTATTAAGCCCTAATGCAAACAATCAGTACAAAATATTGGAATTAAAAGTTCATGAACTTTCCCTTTCTAAAATTTTTTTAAAAAATGAACAAACAACAAAACCAAAAAGTTTTACGAGCGAGCGTCCTTCACTAATTATCTGTTTCTATTGTACTCTTTTGTGGTCCTTGATTAGCAGAACAAGAAGCATGTAGGTCGAAGATCTATCATTTGCTATGCTATCACGATTTGCAAACCTTATAGGGTGTTTGGGAGAGTGGTTAGAACTGAAAATATTAATTTGAAAACTATGGCATGTGAGAGCTTTAAACTGTAACAACTTTTTACTTTTTACTGTACCTGCTAAGAGCTTTACAATGTTTTTTCCAACCAAGATGCCAAACAGCCTATTAAACTGGATATCTTCTTTGTATCAAGCCACGTGGCAAAGGAAATTTTCCTGAGGGTGCATTAAGATTTACACCTCCTTTGTTAGATGACCTGTTTACACACGTGGTTCAATGAGCATGATGTGATATTCAAGTTTTTTACATGTTAGATGTAATGAAAAAGCACATTTGCAGTGGCGTGCAAGTGTATATAAATGACACTTCAAGAATGGTTAATAAAACAAGCATGCAGAAATGTAAAGCTAAGAGGACTAAAAAGAAAAGAAAAAGAAACGTTGAATTTGATGTGGAAACAAGCTAATAGAAGTAGAGCACATTTGGAACCTTAAGTTCAAACCTTTTGGTTTGAAACTCTATAGTAATTTAAATTTTATAAAAAATATATTTTAACAAAATTAATTTAAACCAAAACTTGTTGCTTCAAAAATATATTTCCAAATAAAAACTTGGGGTTAAAACTTCAACACTATAAGTTAACATGCCAGAGTTTTATACTGTAGCATATTTATACTTCACGTTACAACAGATGAGAACTTTACACTATAACAATTTAAACTTCAGTGTAGAAATTTGGTTCCCAAGCACTCCAAATAGGCTCAAGAGACTCCTAGGCAAGGGTGGATGTCAAGATGGGAGAAAAAAGGGGCTCTACACTCTTGAGGTTTCATGAATTAGAAGAATATTTTGGATTTTTGACGATACAATTATAACAATAATAATAAACATATACAAGAAACAAGCAGTTTCTAGCTCACAGCCAACACTAATTAGTTATTTTACAATTACAACCCGTCTTTTTTCTAATCTCTTCTAATCTTACAACCCTATACAAACATCTATCTTTTGACGGGGGCTCTTATCCAAAATTTCAACTGGGGGAAAAAAAAGAGAAACTAAATTATATGTTACAGGAAAAATGAATCAAATTCTACACTACCAAAAGGGGTTAGAGCTTTGTACACGGGCCAAAATAAGTGCTTTTTTACAATCCCAATCTTCTGGAGCTGGAAAAAAATTGTCAAATGAACGGCAAAAGCCTGAGAAAACCGTGTCACCTATATTTGATCTCGGCATGGTTAATGTAGGGGCCAGCGCCGGGCCAGATCCAACATCAAGATAGCAATTACCACATGTGAAGAAACTTTTTTGTTTCTCAAGCAATGATGGTAACCACTCAATTAGCTTGTTCTGGCTGAGATATCTATTGTAATGAGTTGACCGCGATCATCCAATTGAACAGTAGCTTGTCACGCATGTACGACTAAGATTTAAGCTTGTGGTCTACAGGCTCGCCTAGCCCTTTCCCCTTGTCCAAATCACCTTCGAGGGCTTCCCCTTCAACCGATAACGGAGAAAGGGCCGCATCCGAGCATGAGCCTAGCAATGTGTGCCTTGTCATTATTTTGGTATCGTTGCAGCAGACCTCTGATCGAAGGCAGGAGCTCCATCTCGAGTGTGGTGGTAGGAAAGAAAAAATTGATCGCCACCTACTTTGCTGTTTTTTTTGTGAGGTTGATGCCCTCGGCCTTTTCCATTTCAGACTCCTTTTCCGCTTTCTTCCTCTCCAATTCAGCCTGCTTACAATTCTCATCATGTGCCTTTCGAAACAACCTTATAAAGTTTAAGAGAGTTGTCGTCACTGCATTGGTCAAAACACAGTGTAACACGAGAAAATTAGTTACACACGCACCACATAAAAATAGTAAACAGTTAGCATTCACCTAGAAATGAGAAAATCCAAACAAAGACTACTATAGTAGAATATGATGAAATGCTTCGCTTTCCCACAATCACAGTCCTTTTAACACACCATAAACTTATGTTGAGGCAAAAATCAAAGCTCTATGTAGTTATAAATAAGATATTACGGCATAAAAGAAAATGCCAAATCAAGAACCAACCTTGCTCAAATGGGCAACGTGCAGGATCCTCACCAAAATACAAAGCAAGTGCATCTGCGTTTCTACCCTATTGATCAAAAGGTAACAAAATGTAAGGCAATACTGTATCAAAAGTCGGACAAATTAAGGAGATCTTAGATAATCTGTGTCTTACCACCACCGAGTATAAGTTTGTAACAGACACCACCTCCGTCTCAGCAAAAGAAATGAATCCTTTCAGTGTCTGTAATTTCGACGATAAAAAATGAGTATACGAGTACTCATATTGATCTAAAACGCCATTCAAGGATACACATGAATTTATACCTTACGAAAAACCTCGGACACAGGACCATCATTTTCTGATGCAACCAACTCCTGCTTGACCTTTTCCAGTCCCTTAATTATAGCTTGCATTTCTTCTGCTAGAGACTTCAATTGTATCTGAATGGAAGGAAGATCCGTTTACATGTAAATATTTATCTTCAATACTAAAGATAGAAACCCACTAACAAAATATAATTAAAAGACAGGCACCTTTGTTGCGGGTTCCAGGCTGACAAGGTCTAGGTGAAAATTAAGGAGTCCAGGTGACTTAGAAGCAAGACCCTAAGGCACAATAGAACCAAATCAAAGATTCAAAAGAATTTACAATTTCCTTTTGTACACAACATTTTAATGAACTCAAACGCAAAACCATTTGGGAGACGCATCAATTTTTAAACATATTTTGATTATGCTATTAGCAAACACTAATATCTTTAAACAGTTTCAAAATGAGGTTAAATGGCACAAGAAGAACAATTTGAAATATGAAGAGCCTCCCTTGTATTCCAAATGCATGTATGCATCCCTTTTTAGGAAGAAAATAAAAAACCATATCTGCATCAAGTGGAAACACAAGAGGCCTTCTAATCATTGTTTAGAGAAAATTTTGAATGTCCACGAATGTTAAAAAATTGTTAAATCATGACAAATAGGGATGCGACTTGGGCAACCAAAGCAAATTCAAGGATACTCGAGACTGTTCATGAGTTTCAATACAGCCCAAGTCCTATCAAGCCCATAGTTTATTTGGGATTTTCGAACCCAACTTGTGATGACCGTTGAAATTGCATCAGACTCGGGTTGACAAGTTAATTTCAGGTTGGGTCATGTTATTATTATTGTTCTAATTTTCTGAAGGAATTCCGGTTCTCTGGTTTTCTTTTAGACGTGCTCTGGTTTTTGATGTAAACTTCGCTCTCATAAGAATGCAAGAACCATACCTTACAGAGATAATGCATAAGTGTCATCTTATTGTTAGAAGCACGTGTATCACTAAGCTTCAAAAGACTATCCAATTTGAATCCAATTGCCGAACCTGTACAAGTTGGAATCATTTCAAAATTCGTATCATTAGATAACAAAGCCCTAGGAATATTAATTTCATCTTAGTAAAACCAAGCTATCACAATCCTCATAACTGGTAACTAAACACTAAAGTTAAGAACAACATTGGAACAATAACAAAGTAGTTGCCTTCTTGTTGAACCTAAGGTAAACTAGACTGGTAACTACAAGCACAGGTGATCGAGTCCAATTTACAGCTACTTTACGAAATCTGGAAACAATTATAAGAACCGTAGGCAGTATGACCACATCAAGTCTTATGCTCTCTGACTAACGAAAATAACTGTTGCTTCTAATGGAATGGGTAATTCAACCCTTGTTCCCTAAAATCGGGTGTAACTTTTTCTTTCCTCTCTTTTGAATAAAAAACAAAAAAAACAAAAAAGAAAAAAAAAAGAACACAAAGAACCGAAGACCAGCGACCCACTCAAAAAAGCAATAGTACAAAATATTCTCCCGACTACGATATAAAAAGAAAAAAGGAAAACCTTAGCCCTTCATGTCTCTAGCAGCCCAGATAAAAAAGAAGGCTGTAGTGTAGTCACATTTATATATTATATCCAATGTATCAAAATCTCTCACAACACTTGCGTGATTAATGCAAAAATATTCCTATTGAAAACTAGCATCTACAAGAGAGATGACACAGAATTTTCCAACGTACACAAATCAACATATACAAATAATAACAAGAAGGGAATATGGTCTATAAAGACCCTTACCTCTTGCAGTTCCTTGGTTCAAAGTGTTACCCAAAAAAAGAATTTTCTTCATAATCTCCTTCAGTTTGAAGGAATTCCGGACCTATTAAGCAGCAAAAAACTACCCAAATCAAAACAGAGATACAAAAGGCATTTAAAAATTCAAGCACGCTAAGATACCTAATACAATACAAATAGTCAAAAAATCTACATGGAATTGCTAATCACAACAGCTTCATACCTCTTCACATGCAGAGTTCACAGTGTTCAAACTCTTTTTAAATTCTGAGATCTACAAAAAAAAGATTAACAATGAGACAAGCGATGCAGATAAGATGAGCGACAATACTGCTTATATAAAAGACATTAGAGAAACATGAAAGATACCACCAAACCTGAGAGCTGAACTGGATCTTGAAAGAAAACACTCTTAGTTTTGACTCCACACGAGGTACTTTCATTAACTCCAAGAAATACTGAAACCATAAAGATAGAATACAACAAATGACCTCAAAAATGTCCCCAGGTAAAATAAAATTAAAATAGAAGTTTTGATATATTCATAACAGCAAGGATGAAACCATCAAGTATACAGCAGCTGATATTGCTAACTATGATCAAAATCTAGGCCATCTTAAGGAGAAAATATAATTATTTTTTGATGATTTCTATTTTCTTACTTCTTTTCCTATGCAAAAAAGAAAGGATTATTGAAAGTAAAGAAATAGTAAAAAAAAACTGAGAGAAAGTCCTCTACAGATCCGAGAGAAAAAAATTCCCTGTATATGTCATTCTTGAAGAGTTCTCGACCAAAAAAGACAAGTAGTAATTACCTGTTCACATTTTCCTAGGTTCTCCTTGTCACCTGTGTAGCCCTAAATAATTTAACAGAGAGATTATGATCAAGCAAATTGAAGAGTAAACAAAATAAAAAAACCGCTCAATTCTAAAAGCGCATTAACAGAGCAACAAATCTCTCCAATTTGAAACTGAATCGCTGACCAGCTAACAAAAGGTAAAACCTAAATTGTAATTTGCATTAAAACTTCACCTTGAGAAGTTCCATCTCTTCTTTAGTCGGACAAAATTTTATTAGATTTTCCACCTGATCAACGTCTAAGACAGATTCATCCATTGCTAGTACTGCAGCCTGACAAACGCATATCCATACATTGTTAAATAAGTATAATTTCACTGTTATATATATATATATATATATATATAAACTTGAAAATACTAAAATTCAAAGGTTGAGTTCAAACATATTTAGGACAGATACAGTAGAGAAAGAAACATAAAAAACAGAGTGTCCCTCAAAAAAAAAAAAAAAAATCAAAACCAAAGAAAACGGCACAGTGCAAGAATATATATGGCAGATATATATGGTATAGAAAGAAAAAGGTAATAATACACTAAGGTCTACTCTCTGCCAGATAGTGCAAGATTGCAAAAATGATATTGATCCCCAAGGGTGAAAAGCAATATATGCTAAGCCTACCATATATATTCAGAGCAAATTTGACATGCAAGACATGAACAGCATTTAGATTATCTAGCCCACTTAGCGTGTATGTCAAATTCTATATCAAACAACCAGCATTTATGTCCAAGCAATAAGAACTATTTTGCATTTCCCGATTATTTAAGCGACCAAAAGTTTCAATTATAGCAACTTACCATCACATCAGGAAGTGGCATCTTAACTTTCGTGAGCATAATTTCAGTATTGTTAGCCCTCCTAAGGTCAATCTACAGCATGTAACACAAAAAATTGCAAGTAAGATGACAGAGAACTATAGTTGGGAACCTTAGAATGCGAAAAATAAATAAATAAATATAAAAAAAATGACAATAATCATGTGGTAGCAAGGAATAAATAAATACACAGATCTTGAAGAAAGATTACCCTTGTAACAACAACAAATAAGCAGCAACAGTGCACACTGAATTAATAAGAACACCATTCTACGATCAACAAAGTAGAGACAAACAGGCAGACAGGGCATATAGCTTAGTGGAAAAACCAGAGGCATTGTCTGCAATGGCGTTTGATCTAGTGTAAACTATTTTTCCCAATAAATGCGTATTGGCAAACCACTGAGAAACTTCTATAACGTTTTTCTGTCATTTGTATAGATCCAACATTTACACGGAATAAATTTAGAATATTGGAGATTATATGTTTCTGTACACACGCACACACAAAGGTATGCAAAGGTATTTTAAAAGATCTTGGAAAAGGTAAATTTTTTTAATTCCAGAAAGCATTGCAACTTTAATGCACTTAAAATACTTGTATAAAGGTGCCAACCAAAGAGAGAGAGAGAGAGAGAGAGAGAAAGAGAGAGATAGAGAGAGAGAGAGAGAGAGAGAGAGAGAGGTGCATCATTAGGATGAATCCTAAACAAAAAGAATCACGTTTGACAAACAATGAGTTCTCTTAGAAACAAATCTTTAAGCAAAGGTATTTAATTTGTATGAAATTACCAGGTGGACTTTATCAGTTTTGGATCCAACAGACTTACGTCGCCCTCCAGCTTTATTCCCTGATTCAGCAGGTTTTGGGACTGTTGCAGAAAACAGAGACTCAATTTCTGACACATCAAACTCTGGCGCACTAGAACAAAAGAAAGCTACGTTAGTTATTATGAAAGAAAGCCGTATGAAACAAAACGTTCCTAAGTCGGATGTCTTGACGTTAGTAAAGTTAAAAAATAGACATGTATTTCTGATTTTGAAAATAGAGATAGTATTAGGAGTTGAAATACATTTGAGGCTCCCCAAATCTTTGCAATTCCTCCCACAAGCTTCCTTGCAATGCCCTTGTAACCTTGCTCCAATGCAGTGGCTTTAAGGAGGATCTTCGAGCCGCAGTAGTCGGAACCCCCATCCCTGTAGGTCGTGACAGCCCACGCCCCCTCCCTAAAGACAGGCCTCTTGCATCAGCAGCTACTCCTTTGGCACCTACAGGAGGAGGAGGAGGTGTGCCACCTGGTGGTCTAGGTGGAGCTGGAGGACCTGGGGGGCCAGGAGCTCCACCTACTGGTGGAGGAGGTGGAGGTGGTGCTCCACGCATTGTGGGTGGTGGAGGAGGTGGGCCTCCACCAGTTGGAGGTGGAGATGGAGGTGGAGCACCACACATTGGAGGTGGCGGCGGCGGTGGTGCCCCACGCGTTGGAGGTGGTGGCCGTGGTGGAACTTCAGGCATTGGTGGAGGTGGTGGGGGTGGGGCTCCATACATCGGTGGTGGTGGTGGTGGTGGAGGTGGTGCTCCACGCATCAGAGGTGGTGGTGGAGGACGTGGAGCTCCACGTGAAGGAGGTGGGGGTGGAGCTCCAGGTAAAGGAGGGGGAGGTGGTGGAGGTGGAGCAGCACGCGAAGGAAGGATGGGAGGTGGCGGTGGTGGCGGAGGTGTACTACACGTAGATGAAGGTGGTGGAGGAGGAGGAGGTGGAGGTGGTGGCGGCGGAGCAGTTTGAGAAGTTGTCGTCTCAACAAGGGCAGATACAGACATCCAAGTGGTTGGCGATGGTGACAGAGGCAACCGAGTCCCACTACTTTGCCTACTAGAGGCGAAGGGAGGAGGAGGTGGCGGCGGTGGTGGTGGTGGTGGTGGTGGTGGTGGGGAGGGTCTACTAAATGACGTGAGAGGTGTGGACAAAGGAGGGGCTGGTGTAGGCCCAGGCAGAGACACAGTTGAGGGCTTTGAAAAGGCTACGTTACTACTTTGAAGCGGTGGTGGTGGTGCTGGAGGAGGGGGAGGGGGAGGGGGAGGAGGCGGTGTACGTACCTGGGAAGGGGAAGAAGATGATGGAGCTTGGGTTGGACGCACATGCAAGAAAGAACTATTATAAAAAGGTGGGGGCGGGGGCGGGGGCGGGGGCGGGGGCGGAGGGGGAGGGGGAGGGGGAGGGGGAGGCGCTGGTGGAGCTGTAGTACACAATTGAGGAGAAGAGGGCACTTTTTGTTGTCCGGAAACATGCCCCACCGTTGAAACCGGAGACAAAGTTGTCTCTTGGAGTGATTGGACTGATGATGGCTGGCTGGTAACCTTCTCTTGCAAAGTTTCTAAACGCTTTGGGCTATCCGCCTTACGACTTTTCAGCTCATTCCCCACATCATTATAAAGCATATTTGCGGAATTACCAGCAAGGGGAAAAGTTCTAGATTTTGTATACGCATTAGATTCCTTTGAAGTAGCAGAACTGGCAAAAGCAGCAGGAGCACTATTGTATCTTGATGGTGGATTTGATACATGCACAGCATTGGAAGGATATGATACATGCATTGAATTGATATAAGAGCCTTTGTTAGGAGGTATCCACCTAGACACGGCTGGCTTCGCCGTTTTACCCTGAGATTCTTGCTGCTTAGTCTTGTATTTCGTTACACTTGTATCTGCAGCTGGTTTTGTGTTTGTTATTGTCTGTTTCCTAGTGGCAGGCTGTAATTTGTCAGATTTTTGTCTATCAACACTTTTTTGCTCTGGAACCTTGAAGTCTGACTTCTTCTGCATGGCAGTATCTTCATCATCAACTTTATTTTCCGTGTCTTCCAACTTTTCATAAACATCTCCGGTCACTTCCTCAGTCATGACATGTCTAATCTCCTCACCAACTAACATGGAATTTGTTTTGGTATCACCCTCATCCACAGCAATATCTTTTACATCATTAGAATCCGAATCCACCTTTTCATCCAGCTTATACTTCACATCATCTACAGCAATGTCCTTTACTGCACCAAACTTCGAATCCACCTTTCTATCCTGTTTGTAGCTCCCATCATCTGACGCACAGTCTTGGAATGTGTGAGGATCAAAATCCTCCTTCCAAACCTCTTTATGAACTAAATCTTCGGGTGTGCTGGCGCGAGTTCTAGAAATATCGAAGTCCCCCTTCCCTTCATGCCCATCCGTTGCACTGCTAAAAATCTCCTCGACCTCAAAAAATTCCTCTGGAGAAGCACCTTCTGTCTCATTTCCATCTTCACTCGCCACGGCTGTGGGGACACTGGGAACAACGGCATCAGCATCCAAAAAAAGTACCTGATACACACAAGAGTATGCATTCAACTCCTACAGCTTTGGGGGAAAAAATGAGAAAACCAAAGAAGAATATTTAACAGCCTACCTCAGCTTTAAACTCCTTGGGGAACTGGTCTTTGCAATCCCACAAAACGTCGATGTCATCACGATTAAGCATCAATATATTCGAACGCACAAATGCTGTATGGAACATAACTCTGAATATCATTTCCTCACGAACCAGATCTTCTTCCAAGTGGATGCACTCAAGAACAACATCTCCTTGAATACGGCAATGAATATCAATTTTTACCAACATACATTCTGCCTGCAGTTAGATTTCACAAGAAATGCTTCAAATTTTTTTTTTGGGGGGTTAATCCATCCTTTAATTTCAATTGTGTGATTCAGTACCTGTCCATAATGGCGAATTTGTTTTCTCATCTTTGACGTTGAAAACAAAAGCTTAGAACCTCTGTTGGCTGGTGTTGATGGGTCTTGACCATAGACACGTATTACAGGCCGGCAACCTTTGCCCCCATCAAAAAGAGGAAGGAATCTAAGTATCAAACAATCTAAAAATAAAGGCGTATCAGATGGGGGCCAAGCAGCAGCCAAAGTTCTTCTAGAGATGTACTGAAGATATCTCAGCTGAGAAGGCTGGGGGTTTAAAGGAGACAACAAATGGAGAAGTTCCCTAGGAGCCTGCTTGTATACCATTTCAAGGGTCTTCTGCTCCCCAGTGTACTGTTTTCGGTACAACAAAAGACCTGCGAGCATGAAAGCGAGGACGGGCCATCCACCTCTTTCGCAGTGCATCAACAACACATTTTGTTGCCCCTCCAATGACAACCAGCTCTCGCTCGACCGGAGAAAGTGATGGATCATCTCCAATGGCAGCAGCGGGCACCCCTCGTACTGTCGAGGGTAATCCATAACTGTCATGTCATACTGAGATAACACGTCTGATATTTGGCTCCGCCTCACCCCTTCTCTGAAGTTAAAAACCATGAAGGAAGCATCAGGAAAGTAGTCCTGTAGCTGCGGTACAATGCCGCCCAAGTAAACTTTGTACTCATCTTCTCCCAACACGTCAGTGGAGAAGCAGCAATCAAACACTGCATTACAAAGAAAATGAAAAACAAACATTAAATTTAAGAATTTTGGACAAGGAATCAGCAACATAAGTAGGAACAAAACGAAAAATACAGCATGAGCTAATGAATTGTCCTCAAAATTTGCGCTCCTCTCCCCCCTTCCCCCCCCGCTAGAATGTTAGAGGAAAGTTAAAGATTATGGCGCCATCATTTTGGACAAAGCATCAATATAAGAAGAGGCTTGTAAGAAACGCAGCAAAACTAAAAGAGGAAAAATATAAAAAAATATATAAAAAAAAAGTAGCTCAATTTCATTTCCTGAATAAATTCTAAATCTTCCGAATTCAGAAAGAGTGAGACAATCGGTTTGTTCAAACACTAATGCACTAAATTCGGATTCTACCAACTATTTTCTACTTCCGAAGCTTCCTCTTTATCAAGTAAACATCATACACATTGATGAAGAAGTTCCAAACTGCCTTTGCCCATCATTTGAAAGAATTCAATAGCAGAAAAGCAAACAGAAAACCAGACAAAATGATACCTTGACCCTAACCCATTAAATTTCCGAAGCAAAACTACTCAATGCGGCTCAATCCTACAGTGGCATTGTCCCAAACGAACGCGAAATTTCCAAAAATAGAAAATTGAGCTGGTGAAAAGCAATTCTTCAGCTAAAATAACCAGAGAAAACATGATTCTTCCAATGGAATTACGAAAAACTCACGTACCGTAGACCCTCTCAGAGATTTCCAGAAGCCGATCCGGCGGCTTCCGATAAAAGAACCGTCGGAACAGCGCCATCGGATGGCGCTGTTTCTCCCACGATCGGATCCAAACCGATCAATTCAACAAACTACCGACCAGATCAAGTTTCCGATTCCCAAAAAAGAAAACCTAGATCCTTCAATTCCCAAATCCTGACCTTTCTCCCTATAATAGAAACAAATTGAAGAACACAATATCCAAAAAGAAAATGAACGACAAAAGAGGCGAAATCAAACAGGAAAATTCGAAGAGAGCTAGAATTGAGCTTCGATAGAATTAATTAAAGATTCAAATGAAGCATAAATTCAAAAATTATTCAGATGTTCTAGGGATTAAAGTGGAAAAAAAAAAAAGTATTCAGAGGCTTTCAAAAAATTGCCAAGATTGAACGGTAATGTTGGGTGGGAATTGGGGATTTAGGGGAATGAGAAATCCATAGGAATGAACATTTTCTCAGGAAAAATTTAGAGAGAGAAAATAAAATTTAGAAGAAGCGAAGTGGACTGTGAAGAAGAAGAGTCTTGGACCCGTTCTCTCTTCTTTTCCCTTTTGGTTCTCTCTCTTCTCTCTCTACCTGACTATTGCACCTCTGCAACTTCTTACAAAGCAAACAAAAATTAAGGATTTGCCTTTTTTAAAAAAATTTTGAAATTGAATATTATTTTGGGTTGGCAACGCTCGCCAGTATCTACGTGGTCTGACACGCCAGTATCTACGTGGTCTGACACGTGGCAAGCAAATGATTATTTAAAGGTTAACTCCTGTCCCATAAAAAAAAGGTTTATTTCATAAATTGTACCAAAATTTTAGCATTTCTCTCTTTTTAGACCGATTGAGAACTTGGTTCAAAATTCAAACCAATGAGTTTTAGTTTAAACAACTTTATTATAATATTCTCTTTTATAAAATTTAAATTACTATAGCATGCTCAATTCAAATTATTGTTCGAACTAGCTTTCCAACTGCCTTCTTTATCATGTGATTTTTAGAGTTTTTAGGAGTTTTGATTTGAACCAATTAAGTCATTTTATCAAATAGAATCACAATTATGTATTTTCAATTTTTGAATGGGAATGCAGTTATATTTCTTATAAAATAAGGATATAACAACATATTTTAAGTATTAAAATAAGACACAATAAATTTTTAAAAAGTTCTATATAACAAAGATAAAATTTAAAAAATTGAGTGGGAACACGTACCTTACTCAACGACGTATACCTCCGCTAATGGGTGAGCATGTAACAAAACATAATATGACACAGGGGATAATTGTGCAACGTCATCATAATTTGGAGTAGGTTAATGTATGAGAGTGAAAGTTAGGGTCAAAGTAGGATAAATGTTAAAGTTAAGGGATTACGTGAAACTTAAACCTTTCAATTAAAAAAAACAATTAAAATGAATATTATTTTGAAGGAAAAAAAAATAAAAGAGAAGACATAACAGTCTCTTTCTACTCTGAAGACAGAGAAAGAGACAGTGCATGCTTGGACAGAGGCATTTGTATCTAAAGCAGCACAACAAGGATCTGTTTGGGATCGGAGATTGTTTGGGTTTGCGCTTATTTTCAATTTCAATTTCATTTTTTATTGTATTAGGGAAAAAAGTCGCTTTTAAAATTTTTTTTGAAGAAAGCCTTTTTTTATTGGTAAATTTTTATATTGTTTTTGGTTTTTGGAAATTTGCTTGTAGTAAAGCAAAATGAACCGTGTTTTTGGTTGTTGGTCTATGTGACGATGAAAGTGAGTTGTATAAACTATCGAATTCAAAAAAAATTAAAAATGCTGTCTTAGACAAAAAAAAAAAAAGTATGTTAATTTTATTATATGCCAAGTAATTTATAGATAAATGGGAGTTTTTGGTAGTTGATAATTTTTGTGATGAAGTGAATAATACACGTGATATGACTCCGTTAAATCATACTGTTTTTTTTTTAAGAAAAATTATTGAATTCTGCTTAAATTATGCAAACCTAACTCATTATTATTCTTCATTTTTAATTCTATGATTTGATTCTCCAAACGTGTCACTAAAACCAACCTTAAGATTACTATTTAAAAAAAAAAAACTGACCGTAAGATGCCTCGCTACAAACCCAAAACCGCTACATCAAGATGTTTGTAATGAATGAAAAAAATTTGAATGCACAAGTACATTCTAGAAAAATACATATGTAACAAGAAAACATAATAATTTAAGTGTCACATCTTCTAGCCAAATAATAATAATAATAATAATAATAATAATAAAATTCAATTATCACATCAAACTATAAGATTAATCTTTTCGTGCTTGTAGTTTTGGCCTCAAGTTTCAAAGAGAAGTCATTCCGCTAGTCTATTTCAATTTAATCAGCATGCAAAAGTAGAATGTTTTCCGATTTAAAACCGACTAATAATTTTCTCTCATCATACCAAAAGAGAGAAAAAAAAAAAAAAGGAGTCACATTTTGTTTTGGGTAATATACACATAAATGTGTTACATCTCAATTTTTTGTTTTTTATTATAACATGTTAGAGTATTATATTGTAATAATTTTTTTTTTACTATAACTGTTAAAAGCTTTATGTTATAGTTAGTTAAATAGTTTTAACTAATATTTCAAATACATACTTAATTACATATATGTCGATTATGTGGAGGATGAAAAGGAGAATGTCCACAACTCGTAACATTTCCATACAAATCCGTAAATTTACCGTATTAATATTTCTAGTCTTTGTTAATCATTGTTTGAAATCAGTTGTACAAATTTATAACTGTCTACATGGAAAAAAAAAAAAAGTACATCAGGAATGATTTCATCTCAATAATTATAAAACAGACGATTGGCAATATTGTCAAAGTGAAAAAAAAAATTTTGAATGGAAAATCTAAAAGTGGTCATTTTGTATAATTGTTTCAATCATTTGATATGATTATGTCTATTCTAGGCCCCAACAAGACAATTTGGTAGTAGTTTTACCTCTACGTAACTCAAAATTTGCGGTTTAAAATTTATTTCATAAAAATGAAATTCTTGAAGCTAACAATTTTTTAAGGATTTTTATGAACACAGGTGGTCTCAGAAAACAATTCTGAACAAAATCAGGTAATTATGTATGTTCAACATGAAAATCCTATTTAGAGGGTGTTTGGAAGGGTGGTAAAAACCAGTGGTTAAAACCACTTTTACTATAGCATGAGAGCTTTATATTGTAGTAATTTTTTTATTATTATTGTAGCATGTGAGAGTTTTACACTGTTCATAACTAAGTTTATGATGAAAACCGTGTGATGAGAACCATTACCAAACAACATGTTAATTGTTTAAGAGATCGTTTTGCAACTAATGCTGTTTTTTCCATTGTTACAAGAAATACAAAATAATCTACACTCAAGGTCAAGCAACAGTTTGATACAAGAAAAAATATAAAAGAGACAATGTCGATAACTACCAATGCAAATAAAAAAATAATAACAACAACAACCACAATGTGACGGTATGATAATTTTTAATTATTTATATTATAATTAAATGGTGTATATTACACTGGTTTTAGCGACTGTTTGGCAACAGTTTTCACTACAAACTCAGTTATAAACAGTGTAAAACTCTCACATGCTACAGTAACAATAAAAAAAATGCTACAGTATAAAACTCTCACATGTTACAGTAAAAGTGATTCTAATCACTAGTTTCTACTACCATTCTAAACATCAACTATGTCTCACACAGTAAAACCACATATTTTTCAAAATCTTTTATACACGCGCATAAAAAAAAAAAAGGTTATGAGCTAAAAAAGCATTCCAGATGACTTCGTCTTTTATAACGACATATATTTTGACCATTGTAGGACCTGATCACAGGCCAAGCAAGAGAGACCTTCAGAGAGCAACCTTTTACTCACTCCACTTTTTTTTTTTTCTATTTTTTTAGGCTAAGACTTTTATATTCACTTCCCTTGTCAATCGTCGTGTAGCGTGGTTGGGCGTCCCCCACGCAGCCCATAGTTCGAACTCCGATGTTGTTTTGGTTAGGGACACTTGACTTGTGGCGTTTCTCTCTCTTCTCTCTCTCTATAATATATATATATATATATATACATATGTCGCTGTTTGGGCTCTGTTGGCTTTGCGTATCTTTTCTGCTTCGTCCCAAATTCACAAATCCCGACAAATGCACAAAATTAGAAGCGCTTTTTATCGAAACGTTTACTCGTTTCGTTAATTTTTATGAATGTGCCAAACGTCGCCCTTGCGAGCGGAAACCACGTCGTTGACATCGTGAGATGCGCGGGTCAAACTCGGAGATTTTACAGCTTGTATCTCTGCATAACATAATGATAATGTTCTCTACCAATTGACGACTGAATTGTGTGTGAATTTGAAATAAACTTTTGGCTTGCAGTGCGAGACCACTGAATTTTAGTGGTCCTTCAGATACTGGAACTTAATCAGTGTCGGTCCCTCCAAGTCTGTGCCCTCCCTTTGCTTCATCTGGCACGATCTTTTTTTGTTTCAAATCTCCGTAAGCCATTGATCGCCACCGTCCAATCAACTTCACAAGTCAAGCAACGAACGGCCAACAAACGACATCGGGCTTTATACGTATAGTATAGGGTGAGAAGTGTGAACTAAGCAATTTATGCGTATGAAGACTTCAAATTCGTACGGCAAAAGTCTTCGGCCAAAAGAAGTCTAGCATCGCAAGTAATCATAAGACAGTGTTTTGAAATCAATTACCGACTGCTACAGTATATAACTCTCATATATTATAATATAAAGTAAAAATATATTGTAGTATAAATTCTCGTATATTACAATGTGTAAAGTTCAAACATCAAATTCCAACTCAATTTCCAAACACTTTCTATAAGTAGAACTTCAAGCAAAAAAAAATTATAAATAGAGGGATAAAAACAGTTTAAGAGAAAATCTACCCAATTAACTTATATATGGTCAAAAAACTTAAAATCATATCAAAATAAATACTAATTTGATACACATTTAACATTTTAAAATAGAATTATTTTCGTTTTTTTTCTCATATATTCTAATAATAATTTATCGTAATTTATCATCCAAGAAAACAGAAAAAAAATAGTGTGACCAATTTATCTTAGCACGTATTTACATGAATTAGTTGTTACCTAAAAATGAATAAATTAAAGAATTAATAAATTCATAATATTCTGTTCATAATCGCAATAATCAAGGACCAACCGATTGCGAAAAGAAATATTAATCCGTTTCTTTTTGGACTGCACACCAACTACTTATTATTCTTTAATCAAAGGCATAAGTGTCGTGTATGATTTACTCTTTTCGGGCAGGATTTGAATGATTCATCTAATATATAAGATTTCTAATCTATTTGCAACAAATTTACCCAAAGTGGAAGGAGAGGAAAAAATAATAATGATAATAATATGATCACAAGATGATGAAAGTCCACTATTTCATCTCACATGTATCACACGTGTCTTAGAACAGGGGACAAGGGAGACCGCAAATCAAGCAAATTCCGGTAGTAAAAAAGAGATAATTTTTCCTTTTTTGGCCGGAAGAAAAAAAGGAAAAACTTTTCCATATTATATTATTGTTTGTTCCTTCTAAGTAGAGATGCAACAATAAATCAAGACTTGTTCGGGCCGTCCTAATACAATGATGCCATTACTGTTCAAGGCACGGCATGACCTATAAATATTAGTTGACTGGGTTGGGCCAACATATATCGATCCATAGGCCTGGCCGGGCTAGCACGTTTAAGCCCATCATAGGCCGACCCATCTTAGTCCGTGTAAGACCCATATAGGCCCATAATGGGCCAGCCCACCGAAGGCCTATTATGGTCCAATTTCATATATATATATATATACATATATATTTTTCATGTTCATTTACAGATAAAGATGGTATGGTCTTCTTCAGCAAATTCACGAATGAAGATGGTATGGCCTTCTTCAGCGAAAAGCATCACGCATCATATCATGGCAAGGTTTTGTTTTTGCTTGTAGGCATACTTCCCTTCTTCTAAGAAGCAAAGCTAAAACAAGGCCTTACACATCGCCTTATGATAGGCCTGGTTAGCTCTTTTTCTTTTATTTTCTTTTCTTTTATTATTATTATTATTATTTTTTTGTGCATGCTTTACTTTTGAGAAGCAAAGCTGAGAATCAGACACTGAATCCGTAGGTGATGTATTATCATATCAAAATACTATACATTTAATATATATATATTATTTAATACATATAAGAATTAAATATTATATAATATATATACATGCCATATTTATTTGTGAGTGAACATGGCATCATTTTTTCTTTGACTATTCAAACTTTCATATTTATTAACTTGTTTAAAAATTCAGAAATAAAAAAATAGAAAATAAAAAATTATACGCTTAGATAGACTGACCCATCTAAACCCACGATGAGCCAAGATGGGCCTATCCATCCTAACTCGTAAATGGGCTTGAATGGGCCAGTCCATTCAAGGCCTACGGTATGGCTCAGCCCAGCCTATAGTCCTACCTATGTAAAATTGGCCTGTGGTGTAGGCTGAGCCGAGGTAATTCTAATATAGGTCGGCCTGGCCCGGCTCATAAATTGTGGTCATGCCGAGCCAGTCCACGGCCCGCATGGGCCTAATAAGAACAGGCCGGGTCAAGCCGTTTTTGCATCTCTACTTCTAAGGACTACTTTAGTGGATCCTAAATATAGTTCCTCGTAAATCGTGATTAGAATAAAATATTTTGATTGTGTAATTTTTCCTTATTTTAAATATTTGTGATAATTGGGAAAAGAATTGAAAATACATTTTAGCATGTAAAACTTTAATTGTAGCAAATTTTTACTTTACATGTAATATGTAAGAACTTTATATTATTTGTGGTTGAAATTGTGTGGTTGAAACCTCAACTTCAAACACCCTAATAATACATTTACCTTTTTATACCCTCTTTTTTAGGTTTATTTAAAAGTTATAATCGAAAGTGTTTGTCAACATCGTTCTAACTATGTCTTCCTAACTATTGTAGTGTAAAACTTTCACGTCCTATATTGTAAAACAAAAGTATGCTACAGTATAAAACTCTCACATATTATAGTAAATTGGCTTGCCAAACGCACTCGTATACATTTAGATTAGAGTAATACATAAATATATATATTACCTCAACCAATATTTAATATTGACCTTAAAATGACCAAGATCTTTCAAGTAAAGGAGAAAAAAAATAAAAATTCTCAAATATAAGAAGAAAATCAAAACAAAAACATAAAAATACTATTTTTGAAAGTATTCAAGACATTTTGAGGTTAAAACATTTAAATTATTATTTTTAATTATTTTTAATTTTTTTAAGATATTTTTGTCAAAATAAGAAAAAATATATATTAATTTAATATAAGAATATACATTTTATAGGATCAAAAATTAAAAAAAGAATATTTGAATCTGAATAAAACTAAAACACATAAAACATAAGATATAAAGGCAACTACTCACAAAGACAATGAAATTGCAGTAATAAGAACTCGGAAGGGAGGCAGCCGCATGTTGGCCATACCTGCAGTCCATCTGGAACCACGTCGCTTGCACGTATAGTTTCTGATCATGGGGTCAACACGTGAGCGAAAAGTCAACGGGTTTAACGGTGCGATGATTACATGAAGGTATCATCTTTGCAAAGTGGAGCCCAGGGAATGATTGCAGCCCCTTTAGGAATGCCATGGGCACTGCCACATCCTCTGAAAAATATTAACTGTGTGCTTTGTTAAGGAGGTTATGTCAACCATATAATTCTAATTATTACACTTTAAAATTTAAACATGTTATAAATTTTTTACATTAATAAATATGTTCCCACTTTTGATGCTAACTGTTACTACACACATTCTATATCCAACATATTTTTTTTTTTTTTGGGATAAAAAGGTTATTTTAAAGAGATGATGAAAAGAGATTTATTGGGAAGCCCAACATTCCAAATGTGAAAAATTTTCCATTTTCCAGCCTACCAACTTTCTCTTGTTTGTTTCTTTCCTTTGCTCACATTTTTTTCCCATTAGAAAATAAAGTGCTGTGTGAAAAATATGCTTTTTGATAGAAGTAGTTGCGAATGACGTTGTCTCGTATTACCTTGGCACTAAACGAGCCCGTTTGATAATTGTTTAGCACATTTCTTTCTTTTCTCTTTTCTTAAAAAATATAATTTAACACATTAATATAATAGACAATTTCTGATAAAATATATTTAAAAACCATTAGTAGTATCTATTAAGGTGTTGAGTTCCCCGGTTGAAGCTTGACGGACACCTCAAACGTATAGCCGAGAGGGCCCTTGCTTGGGGAGAGGCCCAACTCGAATTTGCCTCCAATAAAGGAGCGCGTCTCTCAGGAGTTGAACTTGTTTCCTCTTGAATAAGAGGGTCTTAGGGTGTCCCCCAAGTACCAATCCAACTATTGGGGGACACCCTAATATCCTCTTATTCAAGAGGAAACAGGTTCAACTCCCAGGGGACGCGCTCCCCTCGCGGGAGGCAAATCCGAGCTAAACCTCTCCCTGAGCAGGGGCCCTCTCGGCAATACGTTCGAGGTGTCCGCTAGGCTCCGGCCGGAGAACTCAACACCTCAACATTAAACGCGAGTTCAGATAGGAAACTCGAGCTCAACCGAAAGGGTCCCTGCTTGGAGAGGGTCCTCAGCTCGATAGGTGGCTCCCTCCTATGTATTGTGTGGATCCGAGAGGGCCCCTGCTCGCGGAGAGGCTTAGCTTGGATTTGCCTCCAATGAAGGAGCGTGTCCCCTAGGAGTTGAACCCGTTTTCTTTTGAATAAGAGGGTCTTAGGGTGTCCCCCAATGGTTGGATTGGTACCTGAGGGACACCCTAAGACCTTCTTATTCAAGAGGAAACGAGTTCAACTCCTAGGGGTCGCGCTCCCTCACTAGAGGCAAATCCGAGCTGGGCCTCTCCCAGAGCAGGGGCCTTCTCGGTAATACGTTCGAAGTGCTCGTCAGGCTTCGGTCGGGGAACTCAACACATCAACAGTATCATTAAAACATCATGTTTTCATCGGATATATATAATGTTAACTTTGTTTATTTATTTATTTTTTTACGATATGGTTGCAAATTTAACTAGAGGGTTGTTTTATGCCCTTACCTTCATTGTTAAAATTTAGTATTCAAATTTCTCTCACATTCTCTGTCTAAAAAGTAATACACAAATGTATCGTTCCTATTTGAGCAGTACTTGGTCTAACACTTTCAATTTGTTATTAGAAGAATTAATATATATATATATGTGTGTGTGTGTGTGTGATTTTAACAGTACTCTATGTCACCTAATTGTCTAGGATTGCAAAGTAAAAAAGTTTTTCACCCCATCACATAATTCTCATTATTCTCTTTTAGTTATAATTAGAGAACACCAAAATTATTTGATTCTAAGACTTCTTTTGTCAAGCGTCCAACCTACTGCCCTACTTTTTGACAAAACACATATGAATAATATGGCACACAAAATTTACAGATAGATGAAATAATAACACATACCATTTTTACTCAAATTTTAAGTGATCTTTAAAACATATTTAAACCAAAAAAATAAATTCGAAAAACTATAACATATGAGAACTTTTCACTATAACTATTGAAAACTTGGAGGGCTCATAATCTTAATTTTCTTGTAACATTTGCATCACCAAATTCAATTTGATTAGGAAAGGGTTAGACTAGTAATTATCGCCAGGGAGACTCTTGGATCTCTGTCTAAGTACTTAATAATGTATCTCTTGAGCGTTACAGGTTTTATGTGACTCAATTGTGCAATGTATGGTTTTAACGGCGTGTAATTATGGAAAGGCAAATCAGTTCAGTCATTTACGTTCAAAAGGGTGTGGACCCCACATGGCATCTGATGCGTAAATTTGAAATATTAAAAGTGAGAGTTTGAAGATGGTCTGCAGAGACATCGTAACCAAATCTGTCCTTTTCACTCCACAAAAAAAAAAAAAAAAAGGTTTAAAACCAAGCTGTTCTCAATATCGCCACGAAAAAACAAAAAGAAAAGGAACAAATTAAGTTAGATGGACATTACTAGTTGATTGAGCACCTATTTTTGACACCGTAGAGGCAACATATTTTATACATATATTGTGATATTGATATTCAACCTAATATGATAGTCAATGAATATAGAGAAAAATATATGAAATGCTATAAATGATATTACTTATTAAAATTATCTTTTTATTTTTTACTTTTTAAAATTGTCTCTTATTTTATTTTATTTTTTAAAATATCGATTACCAATTTATTATTTTGTCCATTATAATTCATTTTCAAAATTTAGGAACCAAATTGTTCTCCCTCTATCTGCCTCTTCTCCCACACTTTCTCTCTCAAGCCTCCATGTTCCTTCTATTGTCTCTCTCTCAGATCCGTCTACTTTCTCTCTCCTATTTTTCTTAACCTCTCTCGTTGTCTCTCTTCTCGCCGCGACCGATGCCAAAGCTAGGTCTCATCTCCGTTGCTGTCCCAACACGTGCCATGTTTGCGATTTGAGAAGTTCACGGGTGAGGCTTCTTTGCAACCAATGCGGCACTACAAACCACCAATGAAGAAGCACGATCGACGATGAAGTCAATTGCGAGATCGACGATGAAGTCAGTCACCACTGCTTGTGACCACTGCAGCACCGCCGACGCAAAGCCAAGTCGCTTCTCTGTCACCTTCCTAGTTAATGCAACAGTCATAATTTGAGAAGTTGATGGGTTGGCCTCCTCTATTCTTTCTTTGTGCCTAGGTTTCCGAATTCTTTATCCATAGAGTCGAGTGAACCTTTAGGGACTCAGAAATGCCAACCAACGTCGTCGAATTAGAAGATTTGGAGAAGATAGAGTCAGAGGTCAAACATATGTCGGAATGCAAGTTGTTTTTTTTTTTTTTTTTCATTATTTTTACTCCATTTTGTAGTGTTTTGTAAATTTGTTGGAAGAGATAAAGATGACATGAGATTGTTTAGATTTTTGAGTTTTTGTGGTTTGATCAGAACATTCCAAATCAATTCTCGATGCCTTCCTCGATTTCCTCATTTTAGCTGTGAGAATCCAGTTTAATTTGAAATTTGAACCAAAAAAATAGTGTTATCATGTTTGTTTTTGTTTTCGTTTGTGAGATGATTTTGTGGAAAGTTCGTAAATTTTTTTTGTTTTTCTGGAACTAATTTGTGCGAATTTTTGGAGATTATTTATGCAAAGTTTGTAGATCTATTTTTATTTTTTGTTTTTTGTTTTTAATTTTTTGGCTGTAATGGTTTTTTAAGATTTCCAGCGAGTTCCTGGACAAAACCTGGTAGGTTTCAGCTAGTCTGGGGATAGAACTTGGTGAGTTCTAATCGATTCCGAGATAGAATCTAGTAGGTTAAAAATTAAAATTTGATAGGTTTCAAGTTGAAATCTAGCAGGTTATAACCTAGCACCCGCACCGACGAACAAAAACGGTTATTGCCATTTTTTTTTTTAAAAAAAAAAATTAAATATGGTAGGTTCCAAGTTGTAACCTGGTAGGTTATAACCTGGCACCCACGCCAACAACCAGAGGTGGTCGCTGCTTATTTGTTTAAAAAATGTTGGACATTGGCAAGTTACTCTAGAGCGGGTTTTGCCGGGTTCCACAATGGAACCTAGTAGGCTCCATGACGGAGCCTGGTGGGTTCCAATGATATCGGAACGGAATCTAGCAGGTTCTATTTCAAGAGGAATGATGACTTGAATTTTAATAAATCACATTTTTTTATTAAAAGGGCGGTTTTAAAAAGAGTCTTTTAGGGTTGACAATTCTGGTGATCTTTTTAAAAGGCATTCTTATAAGTTGCCCATGAATATAACATTGATTATATTACCTCTCTGTAACAAAATATTATTTTAATAAAACTCATCTTTCATTTTTTCTTCTACTTATTATATTAGATGGACCATTCATCCAAATAGACTATAACAAAATCATAATATATATTTATGTGCGTTTCAAATCCTAATCAATAAGTGTTAGCTAACTCGCTATTACGTTGAAAAGTAAGTTTTCGAAAATGGAAAGGTTTCTAAATTATGTCCCTCCAAAGATTTCTTATTGGTAGTTGCATTCTACCCTAATAACAACAACAACAACATGGAAAAGTTTTCAGCTTGTTAAGATCACTTCCACAATAAAATCCAATACTTGTGTTTTCCCTTTTGCAAAGATACCTATTTAATGATAGTACGACACACACACGCACACACAATGTATATTACTTGTTTAGGTTGAATAATTATTGAAACTATAGTCCTGTAAGATGTAGTTGAAAGAAACTGTCTAGGATATAAATGCAAATCAATTAATATGCTTCAAGGGACACATAAACCCACGTCACGAGTCACTCTCCAATTATCTTCAACAAGCATCAACAATGATTGCTGTTTTGTGGTAAGAAATTACTCCCAAATTGTAAGGAAATATTAAAAGGTCGTCATTTTAAGGAGAGAGGTACAAGAAGAGATGAGATTTACCTTTCTTTTTCTCTCATCCTTTTCTTAGATCACGCATTTAGTTGCTAGTTCTTTTTTTTTTCCGGTAATATTTATTAGTTTGCTAGGTTAATACTTAGAAGCGCTATAACTTAGGTGTATAATTGACCAATTAGCATGATCTACAAAACCAATGACGAAGGTAGATAGGACTAGTGGCATGAGATAGTAGATATATATATACACATATATATATATGTATTTGTAAATTTTCAGTTATGCTCATGTTGATAAAAAGCTTGCAATGTGCCCCTATTCAATAATACAAATTATACGTCATGTTGCCACTCAAATATGCCACTAATCAGTTAAATAAGACTAAACACATTATTAAGATCCCCCAAAACTTTAGGCTTAAGCTATAACATGTCAATCTAGCTAACCCAATTATGGACTTGATCTATTTCAAGAAAAAGAAATAAAAAGCTATTTTATTTTTAAAAAATAATGATACTATATGAAGTTTTCACTATCTTTTATATTATCAATACCGTGTATCCACCACTTAAAAAATTTTCTAACTCCACTAATATATCTAATACTAAAATTCATTCTCTGTTGTTCCCTTATAAATAAAATAAAATTATTTATTGAAGATTTACTAATATGAATAAAGCACACATTTATTTGATTTATATTCAAAATCAGTAACTAGTTTAGATAAAGAAGGGAAAAAGGTAAGATGAGAGACACATTCATCACTAGCTAGCTAGTGCTTGTTTTGTCAAAAAATTAAGTGCAAGCAACCAGGGACACATTGGCCCATTTGGTTCCCTTCCCCACTTTATCACTACAATTATGAGAATGAGGTCCATTTTATGGTTTCCAGCTACATCCTATCTCTTCTTGGTCCAAAATATGCTTTTACTGATTACCACACATTTAGATCACACCAAGCAAAAATGGGCTTTTTATATATGTCCTTGTAGAAAATGAATATAGCTTAAAACATCTAATCAAGTTGATTTTAGTTTTCATGATTGTGATTTCCTTGGAATTTAACTGTTGAAGGTAATATCCTCAAAAATCTGCAAAGCATACAACGATTCTATAACAGAATAGAGGATAACAAAAAGTCTATCAATGTGTTATGTCTTTTGGTGTTTAGCCAAGGTTGTGGTTGCTATCAATGGCAGAAAACAAACACTCGCAACAAGGCTCTTTTTTGGATGTTATGCATAGTCATAAAAGTGTGGTTTGGTCATGGGTCTTTTTCTTTGTCCATTGAAGGATTAGCCTCCATGATAACAGTCTTGGATGTAGGGAAAAATTTTAAAACCTACGATTTTATGAACTAGGTGAAAAACAAAAATTTCATACCAAACAATAATCACATATTCGAGCATAGCGGATATATCCTATACTTTGGATCGCCTTATAAAATATATAATACCTTAATCAAATTGGAAGCGATACTAACGCAAGATCTTGATGATAAATTTCATGATCAAAATATCTTTTGGAGTATGAGTTATTATTGATTGCATTAGCAAATAGATACCTTGTGCACTATAATAATTAAAATAGATATACAAATATGAACACCGAAATTAATATCAAAGAAAACTAAAATTGAATTTTTCTTTATTTAGCTTTGATTTCTTTAACTGCAGAAATGTTCTTGAACCCAACCTATTCCAAAAAAAAAAAAAAGACCTTGAAGGTTTTCTCTCGAAGGAGGAGTAGTTCTTTAGGGAATATTTTTTTCTTTCCTTTTGGTTTTTGCCAAAATGCTTACATTAGCCAAAAGGATAAAACTCTCTTATATATCATTTATGCTATTCCTTTCTTTTTAAAAAAATAAAAATAAAACAATACATGGGAGTTTGACCCCCACGACATGAAATGGGAAGTTACCTCCCACTTCATACGCTTATGTGCTGGGGAGTATTTTGCATTCTTACAATCTAAAGAATTCTTAATTTATATATTAAAAAGCATAAAAAATTTTGGTCATAAAATTTATACTTAAGTTTTTTTACAAATAGAGCTCTTTATTTGAAGAAAAACATTGAATCTCAACACATGAAAAAGAATACTTAACAAAAATTAAAAATATCTATTTGACCTCAATTATAAATGATTTCCAAGTTTATGGTTTATAAATGATTTCCAAGTTTATGGTACATTGTGTCAAAATTGAAAATTCTCATAGAACCGTAAACTATGATTGGTTGAGATTTTGATTCTCCCTTTACCTAATATGGGCATGTACAACAGAGGATAGGCTTCCTTTGATAGGCATGTGATTCTATTAGAGGATAGAGAAAATTCTCATCTTATCGTAATAGACTACTAACTTCTTCAATCTATTCTATAAACAAAAAGGCTTGGGGGGTCCTTATTTTTTCTTAGACTGCTATAGTTCAATTTTCAGAGAGTAGAACTTTGATCACTCCCTTTTAGTATTCTTAGTTCCTCAAGTACAATAGTCCAGTTGGAAGGAGAGAAGCTAGGTGAAGGTCTACTGAGTTGTGCTTACACGCGCAACAACTTGAAGGAAAAGTCATAGCATTGAAGATTTGATGGTTGAGATTCCTAAATTAGTCATACGTGCTGCTTTTGTTCATCAGCTGGTGCATTTGATTATAATTTTATTTATTATTTATAGCAACCTGAGTAAGATTCTAGATGATTATATGCAAATCTTTAAAATTCTATCACGTCACCGAATCAATTTTTCCAACACCGAATCAAGGAGCAACTCCTTGGGCATTTGCTTCCACCTCTGATGCTCCAACCTAGACAAATCAAAACTCTAAGTTCCTGCCACATGTCATGTTGTCTCCACCTTTACCAGGCACATGTTCGGGTCTAAAAGTATATGTTTGATATAACCTTAAGTATAAGATTATCCAAGTAATAATACTCAATGAATCCAATATCGATCCCACATGAAAAACATATTGCAAAGGTCTAGTATATAAGTTATTCTATTTTTATTTATTTATTAGCTAAAAATTTTGAGGATTAAAATTAATTATTTACAATCTATTTACACATTTTTTACTCTCTCTATTATTAGATTTTTTTGGTGATTTTTGGAACTTCAACAACTTGAAATATGACTTAAATTAGAATGGTAAATGGAACTTTAATATTAAATGTAATTTAACTTGCAAGAAACAACAATTTTGACAATGATGAGGATTAAAGATTTTATTCTAGCAATTAACTTAAATATGTTTTAGTTTTTTCAAAATTATTTAATAAAATAGTTTAAGTATGCAATGTACTATCTTTTGTTTACAATAAATCAAGAGTCATCAAGCATTTAGTGTGTCAATTCATATCTATAATGTATCAAAAACTCATTTTGAACAAATACATATGATTTCAAAATTAATTAACTAAAATTACTAACAAAATTTACAGTTAAGCATTTAGCATGTCATTCCATGTCTACAAATACTCAAAGTATTTCTAAGTATTACCCGTGTCAACCTATGTCTACGATAAATCAAAACCCATTTTTGTCAAATTTTGGTTAAGTTAACATGAAAATCATAAGTTTTGTAAAAATGATTTTGATATTATAACAACTTAGAAAACATTAAAAAAATTTACCTTGATTTTGCCAAGATTTCCACCTCTCTTCTCAGCAAAAAGCAAATTTAGAAAAAACATATTGAAGGTAAAGACGCACATAATTTTACTAAGCATAACTATATTACAACATAAACTAAGAATATTTTAGAAAAACATAAAACTGAAAACTAAGAAAAAACTAAAACTAAACTTAGAACTATATTTTTACAAGAGGAAAGAAATTTCTCACAAATAGGAGTGGGGAATGCAAGCCATTGGGGGTATTTATAGATGAATAAGAGTTACTATTTACAAGATTTTTTTACATTTTTTATTTATTTTTTATTATTTTATTGGGAAATTTTTAGGTTGAAAATGAGTATGATGGTAATTTAGGATTATTTTAATATTTTTTGAATAATTTTTGTCACCCCACATTTATTTAGAATCAGATTTTTTTTTATTTTTATTTTTTACTTTTTCTTTTTATTTTTTTCCTTGCTTGAGTCGGCCGATTTATCTTGCTGATCGTGTGGAGTGTGGCACATGGGAGCTAGCATGGAACACATTGAAGACCTTCGGATGCACTTACTTAGATTGCAGCAACAGCACAGATTGAAATGCTAGAGTTTGAGGTCAATAAGAAGGAGCAGAACTGTTGGTATGCTAATCGCACGGTTAAGAAAACAAGCGCTCATGAAGCGCATTGCACCAAACCCAAAGGGGAAGCTGACAACTACAAGGGACACGCATGCGGCCAAGATCAATTTGGAGGTATGATTGGACAGCTAAAACACTGCCACTTGTCCTTTTTGGATTTTTATTTTTTTTTATTTTTGATGCATTTGAGGTTCTTTTTGCTCTTTTTTGCATTGTTTTTCTCTTTTTTTTTTGTAGATTTCAAATATAAAATAAAATAAATTAAATTAATAATTTTACAAACATAATTTTTACAATAATTTAAAAATATTTATTTTATAATAAAACACACAAAAATTATTAAAAATAGATAAAAACTTTTAAAATTAACAAACCTTAACATATATCTTATTTAAGACTCAGAAATATTTTTAAAAATTACTAGAAATATAATAGAACAAATAAAACAAACTCAAAACTTATTTATAAGCATTTTAAGAGTCAAAATAAAATCACAATACATTATTTTTACGGTTTTGATTTTTTTCAAACTTTAATTATAAAACACACAGAGATTATTATAAAGATTACTAAAAATATTATTAAACATAAAAACACACTAAAAACATATTTTAAGACAAACATACTAAAATACTAATTAACACACAAATGCTATAATTAAGGGATTTAATGAGAAATGTGAATGCAAAATGATTGATTTTAACCTTAAAAAATGTGCATTTTCACAGGCTCATCAATGCACCTTCACTTGGAGCCTTCAATCTAGAGTCGACTATTAATGAAGCCATGAACAATAGCATCAAGGTGATGGAGAGGCGAATGCTCCAAGCTCTTGGATGCCCAACAAGCTATGAGGAGTTGATGGAAGGGGTAGAGATAAAGGAATCCCATTTTACCCAACAAGTGATAGAGAATAACCCTCCTGTGAAGTTTCACACACTAAACTTTGTCAAATTCGATGGCCCGTCTGATCCCCATGAACATGTATGCCAATATCAATAGGTGATAATCGAAACCATTATGTCTTAGGAAGTAAGAGATGCAATCATGTGCAAACTATTTACACAAAGCCTCAAAGGCTTAGCTCTAAAGTTGTTTTACCAACTACCTGCTGCTTCAATTGGCATTAAAAAGTTGACCAAACTGTTCTTAGAGAATTACTCGATTCATATCTAGATGGGTATAACGATCGAAGACCTTTGCTCTATCATCCAAAACCTAGGTGACTCTCTTAAGTAGATCAGTAGGGTTGTATCTGTCATATCAAATTATGAGGACTCTATCGCTCATTTTGTCCTTAAAAGAGGATTCCTCCATGGTTTTAAGTTTTAGGTGGAGATATGCACCAGTAAGCTGAAGACCATTACAAAGGCACTCGCATGTGCTCAAGGCTTTATGGAACTTGAAGAGTTAGAGAGACGTCATCAAAGGGAGAATCAAGATTACAACTGATGAGACGACCACCTTCGAGACAAAAGAGCTCAAGACGAGCAACACAAAAGGCAAGATTGGTGAGAGAGGGACTCCTATGGAAGGAGAGAATCTCAAGACGACTTTCACAGACCAACAAGAGAGAGGAGACCATTATCAACCCTAAGTATGCGCTCAACATTGATGCTAATGACTTAGTTATCATGCATCTACAAGGCAAAACTACATTCATTGGCCCAAAAAGTTGACAACTCCTCTAGAATGAAGGGACACCACTAAATACTGTGAGTTTCATCGAGACCATGGCCATTTGATTGTGGACTGCAGGGCGCTGAGGATGGAGATAGCTAAGCTTCTAAAGAGAGAACATCTCAAGGAGTTTCTGAGTGATAAAGACTATAAGGGTTGCGACTTGGATGGACATAACAATCAAAATAAGAGACCCCCAAGCAAGACTACATCGCTGTAGTAGTGAAGAAGTTAGGTGAAGTCATTTGTGGAGGGAGCATCTATGGTGGCGAGATCGGTTCATCCACTCGGAACCACATTAGGATGATAAGAGCCATATCACCTAGGCAAACCCCTAACAACCCCAAAGTCGACTGCACTATTTCCTTTCATAGCCGCGAGGCAATTGAGCTGTGTTAGCATCATAATGACACTCTAGTCATCTTACTTCCAAATAACAATTGATGTAATAGAAGTTGAAACAGAAAAGCTTTAACATTTTAAAACTTGACCGGGTGTTTGGCAAAGTGGTGGGAACTGCGGTTCCCACCACAAACTCAATTATGAACAGTATAAAGCTCTCACATGCTACAGTAACAATAAAAAAAATTGCTACAGTGTAAAGCTCTCACATGCTACAGTAAAAGTGGTTCTCACCACTGGTTCCCACCACCTTCCAAACACCCCCAGAGTTTTTTGTATGGGTAAGAAAAGGGAAAAGACAAAAAGTAACCAAATACATGTTATTAAGATCTTGTAAAACTTGAATATCCATAGCAGATTTTATGGGCTATATGGATATTTAGGTTTTACAATAGGACAACTAATTATCCAATTGGAGTTTAATCAAACAAGTCGTGTCATTTTAAAGCTTCAATTTTTTTAAAAGCATCTGAGTACGTGTTATGGGGTTAAAAACTATATGTGCTGCTATTCAACTATTTATTACTGTCTCAACTACGTATTCCTGTTTGGGTGATAATCTATTTACCACAAACACAATTAATGCCACATTATTGCCACTCCTTTAATTTGAATTGTTGAGATCAATTTAAACTGTTAATAAACACTGAATTTTCAAAACCGTAAAAGTACAAAAATGGACTACAGAAAGACCAATAAATTTGATACATATTTTGTACTTTAACCTAAAAGGTCTAACTTTTTTTATGGACCTAAAAGATCTAGCTTATTTAGAGAAAACTACATTTTATACCATATTACAGGAGTTGTCGCACTATTAGTTATAGTATATGTTTAAGTTATGTCACACTTAAACATGTGTGATATTTATGAAAAAAAAAAGTTTAAAAAGATGATATTTATAAAAATTCCTCCCCCACCCCCAGGTTATTCTTCAATTTGTTCATACTCCTAAAGGGAGAAAACTAGACGAATATGACCACTTATTAAAAAAAAAACAAGGCGGGAAGTAAAACAAACAAAAAAAGGGCCTTCAGTAGTCATGATGGGCTGGGCCTTTGTATCCACATATGAAGGAAGCGTCACATAGTGTCATTAGTTCGTGACGTGAGCTCTTCAGTTCGTGAGCGAGCTGCTATGCTTTAGCCCATCTACAAGGCAAAGCCAATTAATCGACTCGATCTCTATCATACCTCATAGATCCAACTTTAAATGCACATGAACTTAAAAGCGTTAATGGAGTTGAACTAATGTTCCGAATGATGTATTTGGGTGTTTACTTGAATGCTGCAGAATCAAGACGGATTAATTTATGCCACCAAAAAAATAATTGCAAAAAATATCACGCCACATCATCACATTATAACTCACATTATAACTGAAGTTTCTAAATATATTCTCAAGGCATCCACAATAAACAGTGGATATGGATCCAACTTTAAATACACACGAACTTAAAAAGCGCTAATGAAGCTAAACAAAAGTTGCACACGACATATTTGGTGTGTTTATAAGAATGCCATAGAATCTAGACTTGGATTAATTTATACCATTAAAAAAAGATAATTACAAAAAATGTCGCCCCATATCATCATTATATATTTACAATTTCCAAATATGCTCTCAAGATATCAACAACAAATACTAGATATGGTATCCACTGAGGATACTGGATGGATCCAATATCTTCCATCTTTATCCTTAGGTATCCGACAGGGTTACGGGCCAGTTACGGCCGAAGACTGGTGGCATCATGCATGGCTGTCTTTGCCACCATAAAATCACAAAAATACACAAAAAAAAACACTCATTAATAAACTAACCAAACCTAAGAATATTAATTTAAAAAAGATTAAAAAATTGGGGAAAAAGGAAAAACAAAAATAGCTCGTTGATCTCCTCGCATGGGGGAGGTTACTTCGGCGCCTCCGTAGTGAGAGGGGAGATATGCATATCTCCTTGCGCGTGGAGGAGATCTCACCCTCGATCTATGTGCGGACACCAAAGCTAGAGGGGGATTTTTAAATCACCCTATGCAAGAAGGAGATCGCAGATCTCCCCCATGTGGCCACCGCGACTTAAGGCAAGGAGAGAGCTCGTGCAAAGCAGATCGTGCAATTGTAGCTCCTCCGACGAAGAACGCTTAGGAATCGGAGCAATGAGTTCTGATCCAACGGTGCTGCGTTCTCCTTGGGTTGAGGCGGCATTGTTGTGGATCGATGACGACCAAGAAATGTTAGAGGTCGTGAAAGAGGGATAAGAAAGGGGAGGTGGGGGCAGTAAGGGAAAGAGAGGAGGGAGAGACGAGAAGAAAGGCTGGAAAGTGAAAGAGCGGGGCAGAGGTAGGTGGGAAGAGAGAAAAATCCCTGGGCTTTATTTCGGGGTATTTTGGTCAGGACACTAAATTTTAACTGGGTTACTATGGCATATTTTTAAATAGTTTTTAAATGAATGGCACAAATCATTCCAATAGGGAAATACGTGGCATGTAATTTAAGCACTTCAATATACTCCAACTATTATGGCGTAGGTTGTGTTATTTTGACCAAAGATGTCAGGGATGAACAAAAAATAGACTACCCCCATTAAATCACCCAATGAAACTCAAGATACCACGAACCCCACGAATACAAATAAAATATTATATAATCTTATAAGGCTATAACTCCCTTCCCTCACAAGGTTCAATCCTAGTGTACCTAAATGGACCTCATAAATAAGGCTCATTTTTTATAAAAAAGTTAGGCTGTAACTACATAAAAATAAATAATATTGCTCAAATTTAACTAAATATGACAATTAAATTAAATCCTAATGACAAATATTCGTCAAAATTTAGACAAAATAATCACATAAGACATTTAAGGAAATTGCACTAGAAAGGCCAAGTTTTAGAGCCTATGAAAGTCAATGGCATAGTCATCAAAATAAGTAAATTAATAGGCCCACTTTAATTTTATATGAAGCAACTTGACTTTTCCACCCTCAACAATTTTGTTCAGCCAAAAAAAGAAAAAAACCTCAACAGATTTCTCTCTCCTCAACTCTTCCCCGCCCTCCCGATGCTCTCCCTCTCTTCCAAATCTTTCTCTACCTCCATTGATCTACTTTTCCTTTGCCGACCTACTTACTATTGGAGATCGACAGTCATCTTGCAACCGCAACGACAACTATTGCACAGCCATATCTCTGTTTTGCCGTCAACAGAGAAGGCGAGTTGCGACGACGAGAGTCGCCACCGTCTGGGAATCGTGCAAAGTGCCGGAGATGGAGCCAACTGCCCAGAAATCGTGCAAAACACCGGAGATTGCGATCCTTATGTTCGCCATCAAAGCACCACCCACTTTGACCTCTCGCCGCTTAGAGCGCGACGAGAGAGAGCGAGAGAAAGTTAGGTAGGAGGAAGGAGGAAAAGTGTACGCTTGGGTTTTCAAGTTTGGGTAATGGTGTCCACTGGGCACGGCTAAGACAACGCAGAAGAAAAGAGAAGGAAAAAGGAGAGATGTGTTTTGGGTTTTCATCTTAGGGGTAGTTGCGTAATTCAACTATTTAGTAAACTCTAATTTACACTTGAATGTTTTATTAACCATAGTTTTTTTAAGAGACAGTCTACTAATTTTTATTTCTTAAATATTTTGGCCTATTCCCCTCATTGCCCCTTTAATTTAAACAAATTTGGATTTTAGTTTAAAAAGAATTTGGAGTCCCATTATAATTTTCTTTCACAAACAAGTAGTCAAAATGCAATTCTAAATTAAAAAAAATACATTTTTATTCTCCAATTTATTAACAAAAATTGCATTTTCACAATTTTTAAAAATTCTATTTTGATCCCCTTAATTTTTTCAAAATTTCATTTTAGGCCCCCCATGTTTTGAAAAAAAAAAATACTTAAGAAAATTATACCGGACCTCAAAATGATAAAACAACATTTTTTTGAAGGGGATAAACCAACATATTACTTCGTCATTCAACCAAAATTACCAAAGCCCTTTTCCTTCGAAAGCCTATATATGCAAAGGAATGAACAAGCAACAAATTTGCCAAATTTCTTTCATTTTCATGCAACACAATGACACTAATGCATCAAAAGTCTATCTAACAACTATAGCATAGCATTTTGAGTCGGAGAACTACAACAGAATCAGGATCTGTTATTTGAAGACAAAGGATGACGAGAGCCACAGCAAAACATGCCAACAATGCAAACACAACAACCGAGCCAGTGTGCAATATCTGAAAACCCCATTTCCATAGCTAAAAAGCAGCGTTTCTTCTCGTGTCCTTGTCTATATGTCTGCTGCAAGGAAGCTTCCGGACAATGACACCTGTGCAGAAGGATCATAACCAATAGATTACAATTCCGAAAAGTTGGAGGGAGGGAGAGAGACATTTTTGTCATCTCCATGTATCTTACCTTCTCTCCTAGTTTGAACGGAGGAAGACCCTTGTAAGGACAAGTACTACACCGAAAAGCATCACCCAGTCCACACTGCAAAATGCACGACTTTTAGAGCTAGCTAAGTAGCATAAAATAAGTAAAATGTCAAGGAAAGTTAACCCAATACAAAACCACACTCAATGAACAGCTCAGCACCACACAGGAACAAGAAGACCCGTAGATGGATGGGTGTATGCATGAAACATATCTATAGGCTGTTTGGGAACATAGTTTAAACCACAATTGTTGCTCAAACCAACTTGTTCTTACCAAATTTGAATTGCGAACCAACTTTGATAACTCTTAGTTTGAACTATGTTTTTCCAGACGGCCTACTTAGCACACCACTATAAATTATCTGATAAAACTCTATTGTGCTGGAAATATATAGAATAGTTTCAGCTGCTTTTTCCTAAGCAACTGAGTGAAATTGTGTAGAAACAATACAAGCCATATGTGCAAAGTGCTGCCATCTCCAACATATTCCAATAATTGGTTAGTATTCCCTGTTCCCCTCCTTTTTTAAGAAACCCTTGCTGATAATGATTATCTGCTGATAAACGTAAATCTTACTGAGAATCAACTATCAAACAATAATGACTCGTACATTGCCACAAGCTGATTGAGGATTGTTCAGAAGATCTTCAGTCAATTCTAACTTCTCTACTTTCTGCTCAGCTTCTGCCCTCCCGCAAGTGCAATTTTTACAAGCTTTCCTTGTAGCTCCGACTTCACAATCACCAACTGCACCGGTCATAATGGTTGTCATACGGATGAAAACAAAATGAGTACAAAAACTGAGAAGAGTGCACAAGATAAGAAATTCCAAAGTTGGCCAAGACTTACTCAATGGTAGCTCGGGTTTCTTCAAATCCTCTTCAGTTAATAAGCTATCCTCGTCAATTAAATCTGAATCGGCATCAATCTGAACTACTGGCGAACTTTTTGAAGTCTTCTTAATGGCAAAAGATGAACCAATCTTCCAAGAAGGCTTTTTAGCCTTGACCTAAGAATAGAGAGAGAGAGAGAGAGAGAGAGAGAGGGGTGAAAAAATTAAGGCCTCCAGTAAACAACGCAAGTGGAACAAACTTCTCAAGAAGGTGAATGATGGCTGGCACAAACGAATCAAAATATGATGACACTAGTAATAGAGTAAAAAGATGTCAGAGTCTTAAGTGATCACTCCGCCTAACAAGACCCATTTACATACACAAAGGCACCAAAAGATATGTATGATGTGTCAAAAATATACATGAAAAAATAGTACCTCTGAAGTTATCCCGTCCAAATAATCTCCATTGGAAATTGAAAGACTTGTTAACTCAAAAATACGTGCTTATAACTTATGACAACAGGATGCATAAACAAAGTTTCACTTTACTGCTTCAGCAGTGACATTGATAACTATCCAAACTGATGAAGACAAATGGCAATTCTTGCTGCCTCCCATCTTATATTACCAGCTCTAGGTTATATCTTTTTCTTTTGGCCATCAATGAAATAATATTGGAAAGGAAGATGATAAATGCTCCATTGACGCAGGTAAACATTGAGAACTTACAATAAGTGACTGCACATCAGAACCCAACATTAATTTAGGTTGAAGTGGTTGTGCTTCTAGAAAACCAGCCAATAGTAATTTGAGCTCAAGAGCTGATGTTGTCTGTAAAAAGAAAAACCCATGTGATTTTTTCTCTCAACGTCAAAAGATATCAAGTCATAAGCTGCACAAGTTTATTACTTTCTTCGTATCTGCCGCAACTGACCAAGAATGGTAGAGTAGGATTGTTCCACCAGGCTTCAGCACTCTTAAGATTTCTTTAAACAACAGGTCACTGGGAGATTCAAGTGATCTACTGAGAGAAAGAACAACGTCCATGGAGGAATCTTCAACCGGCAACTGACCTGCTATCAGAATAGACCGAAAACATAAGAAGATCATACATACACAATTGGATTGCAAATGCTGAGCAATAAAAGGGTAAACAGGCCCAAAGTTGAAAAATAAACTCAAAACCCTGACTTCTGCTAGTGTTTTCAGACAAACACAATCAAATGTCCCACTTTTAATCTTTTTCTCACTCGATTAACTGATTCGCAAACCTAAAAATTTAAAGCAACCATTAATAAACTTTATGTGAGAGAAACTTCTGTTCCATTAGCAACCCTGCACTAAATGTTCAGAGGAGTTCAAACTCAATTTTGTTACTGATCATCCTGTACCAAAAAAGGGAAGATGTACATAACATCGTAAATATACAATAAACTAAAAGAAGAAACAGAAATCAACATTACCAATTTTGGCTAAAAAAATTTAACGTTTCAAACAAGATGAGAGCATTTCAGCTACATTAGGATTCTATTACATATAGTAAACCTATTATTAATCATCAACACCAAGCCATTATTTGTTCATCAAAAGATCAATAATAAAAAGTTAAAACACAACCAAAGATATTAACACAACTAATATATGACGCAAAAAAAAAAAAAAGAAAAAGAGGGAAAACCCTGCACTAAATGTTCAGGAGTTCAAACTCAATTTTGTTACTGATCATCCTGTACCAAAATCAGGAAGGACGTACATAACATCGTATATATACAACACACTAAAAGAAGAAACAGAAATCAACATTGCCTATTTTGGTTAAAAAATTTAACATGTTTCAAACAAGATAAGAGCATTTCAGAAACATTCGGATTCTATTACATACAGTAAACCTATTATTCGTCATCCAACAGCAAGTCAGGAAAACAGAGTAGAAATAACTTATTTGTTCATCAAAAGACTAATAATAAAAAGTTAAAACACAACTAAAGATATTAACACATCTAATACGTGACGCAAAAAATAAATAAATAAATAAATAAAATAATTGAGGAAGAAAAACTCAAGAACGCAGAAAATTTTGTTTCAATTAAACATCATAGCAAAAGGCAAAAAGAACTCCAAATTTTGTGACCTTCATTTTACCATGGCAAGTAGATCAGCATTATTGGTTAATTAATTACAAACCCTCGTGAATTTTACATATCCGTACACAGTCAAACACTGCAAGAATTTTTAATCTGGAGAGGCAGGGAATCTGATTTCTGATCATTTTATTCATAAGATCTAATTTTTGTTAGAATGCAAATATGAATGTAATTAGATTTAATTTACATATGTATATATCTTTTTGTTAATAAGATTTAATTTTTGTTTGAAAACAAATATGTATGTAAATCAGATCATCAAATGAAGCTATCCTTACATTCTACATAGAAAATAACCTTGTTATCTAAGTTTTCTACCAGAAAAAAGAAAAACAATGAACTTGTACAATAAATCGGAAAGGGGGAGAAAATTACTTAGTAAAGACACTTGAGTGATAATTAGAGGATCACACTTTTCAATCCCTTCATCCTCAAGCTCTCTGAGTGCATACAAAACAGTATTAGCAGATAGGACTGAATCATCTGTAAACGCCAGCACGCTTCCCACCATCGTAGCAGCAACCTGTAAGATCAAAAACAAACTTATTTTATATAATGAATAGATACGTGTGTATATATACAAGGCTAAAAGTTCACAACATCCCTCCTATAAAAACCCAACAAAAAAATGCTATGGAAATCCAGAATTTCACCACAAAAATTCGCAGCACATCCTAAGCTCCCTAAATCCCTACACAAATTTAAAAAATGTCCAAGTTTCTAAATGAGAAATTATAGCAATAAACAAGTAAACTGCAGTACACCACAAATTTAGGTTCTTACATGCCTAAGAAACATTTTTAATGTTGATCGTAAAATACATTTAAATATGGCCCATGACTGAGACCAAAAAACCCTATATATTCTAGTCAAACATGCCTCAGATTTGGTAAAGATAATTGAACATCTGTAGCACATTCTAAGCTACTGAAATCCCCACACTAGTTTTGACAATGTTCGAGTTTTAAAACGAGAAATTATAGCAATAAACAAGTTAACTGCAGTACAGCAGAAATTCAGATCCTTATAAGTCTAAGAAACATTTTAAAAATTGATCATAAAATACATTTCAATCTGGCCCATAACAGAGACCAAAAAAAAAAAAACCTAAATAAATATTCTAGTCAAACATGACGCAAATTTTGTAACGAACCTAGTTACACAAAATTATTCAAAACACTCCCATGAGGGGTAGCAATTCATGTTGCTGTGTTGGGTTAATGTCGTGTTGACCCCCTCAGTTGACGCTACAAGTCTTGACACGAACATAACCATGACTCATTTATCATTCGTGTCAAACTACCGAACCAAAACATGGCCTATTTATTAACGGGTTGACACCACACAACACGGCTAACCTTTTATCAAATGGGTCATAACAGTATCATGTCAACCTATTTTAACCTGCCAACCCATATAACATAACGATTACTAAAAAAGAAGTATCAACCTGCTTACTCGTATTTCTACCTTTTAAAGCTAAAGTATAAAATCCAAGCTCCAAATAAAAAAATAATAATAATAATGATAATTATTATTATGATCAAATCTAAAAATTGAACTAGTAGTAGCGGAATATTAAACAATCCAGGCAACAAATCAAAAAGCTAAATAGTATTGGGATTCAATTTTTAGATCAACATTTTGGGATTCGATTTCTTCAAGTTCAATTTCCAACATGCTTTTCATCGGCCAAAAAAAAAAAACAAAACAAAAACAAAAACAAAAACAAAAACAAAAAACAAACAAAAAAAAGAGAAAACTAACGAAATTCGTACAATCTAAAATAGAAACGAACCCACGGATCAGAGAACCCTAGATTCACAGATCTAAAGAAACAAAACCCCAGCTTTTTCTTTCAATCGGAGCACAAAAAGAAACAATTTTCAAGGGAAAAAACAAAGAAAAAGAAGCCACGGATCAATGCGAAAAGAGAATAAAAAGAATCCTCAATTTACCGGAGATCAAGAGTTCCTTTCAAATAAAGAATCTTTACCTACATTCATTTGCACACACTGAGACGAAATACTGAAAAAACAAACATATGTCTCGTAGATTGAGACGAAAAAAAAAAAGTACAAAGCCATCAAAACATCAAAACGACAACAAGAAAAAAGTGGTGAGGTGAAGCACCTGAAGGCAAAAGATTAGAGGTCTTGAACACTTGGAAGAACGAGACGACAATGAACTATGGATGGAGATGGTAGCACAGAGAGTCGGTGAGATTTAGACAGGAAGGTGGAGAGAGAGAGAGAAAGTGTGTGTGTGCGTGTGTGTGAGGCAGGAGGCAGACGGTTGTGAAATAAAAGTGTGAACCTGAAAGGTGGATTTTTTTTTTTTTTTTTTTTGAATGAAAAAAAAGAATTACGTTAAAACTACCAACGTAGTTTGGACTTTGTTTTGGAAGGACACAGAGAAACATGTTTAGTTTGTTAGGTTGTAAAATTTTTTATATTATAATAAAAAATTAAAATTTATTATAGTATAAAATTTTTAAAGTAAAAAATAAAAATTTGTTATAAAATAAAGCTTTATATACTATAATTTTTAATTTTTAAGTTTTAAGTTTAAGTTTCAACTGCTTTTCTAAACACCATTTCGATTTTGTTTGTTAACGCCGTTAGCCTTTGTTTGAGAAGCAATTAAAACTTTCTAACTTGTTACAGTATAAAGCTCTTATATGTTATTGTGTAAATTTCTTACATGCTACAATATTTAAGTTTTAACTTCAAGTTTTAATTTATTTTCTAAGCTAAATGTTATCAGTTCTAACTGATACATTAGAAAGTTCTTCACAATTCAAAAAAATTAAATTAAAACAACACAAATAAAACAATTTGGTTTTGTTTAATAACACTATTAACATTTATTAGCTTCAATTTATCCAATATAAAACTTTTCATAATATAAAGTTTTAAAATATTATAGTGTTTTAGTTATAATTAGATAATTCATCAACACATTCATTATAAATAGATGATGCTGTGTCAATACATTAATATCACGCATTAATTAAATGGGTTATCACGGATCAATTGTGATAGGAGGTCAACTCAAAATTAACACGTTACAAAATAGGTCAGATATATGTACAGAAAAATTTTGTGCAACAAAATTTAAATACAAAATTGCACTAAATGGACTACTTTTAGAGACATAAAAACAAATAACATATTTTTATTTTATTAAAGTGTTTGATATAGTGATTGTAATGATTTTTTTATTATTATTATAATATATAAAAATTTTATATTATTTATAACTGAAAAAATGATTCAAATTGTGGTTTCGATCAACTTATCAAACAAATTGCACATTTTTACTTTTTGAAAGGGACCCCTTTTGAATTTTTATATTCTTCCCTTTTGCAATTGGCAGAACTAGAACCCTCTCCCTTTCCATCTAAGCTATCTCTTTATTTCTTTCTCTCTCCACTACGATCGCCGTCGCCGGCGATCACTCTCAGACCAATGATAAACGGGCCCAATGACATCAACATTTACCTTTTAATATTGAAAGCATTGTTATTTGATTGTTGTCATGAGGGACTTTATTAAAGCGGTGAAATGATTTATTTATTTTGGTTTTTTGTTTATTTGTTAAACGGTCACAATGTTTAATACATTAAAAAACAAGAGTCAAATGACAAACCAAAAGACAAGGATAGATATTATCATTTTTGTTATGTTATGTTTTAGAAAAAATATAACATTAATACTCTGTTGTTTAAAAAATATTAAAATGATACTTTATAGTTTTTAAAAATATTATTTTAATATTTTAAGTTTGTGTTTTTTGACGTAATATTTCTGTTAACCCTTTTATTAATGAATTTTAAATTAATTTTATAAACTTATAATAGAAAATTAAAACAAAAGATAAAACAAAGCTTTTAGGTGAGTTTAGTTTGATAAGTTTTGATGTGTTTTATTTAATCTTTTGTTTTGATTTTCTTTTATAGTTTCATAAAATAATTTGGTATTCATTAATAGAAAGTAAGTTAAAAATTTCACATTATAAAATATAGACTCATGGTATCAAAAATGATATTTTTAAAAACATATAGTACCATTTTGAGTTTTTTCAAATGATAGGGTATTAATGTGATTTTTTAATATGGATAGTACCAAAATGATAAAAAAAAAAGAATGAATATACCTCAAAAATAATATAAAAATTATTAAAAAATATAAAAAAAACATTTTAAAAAAAGTGATAAAAAAGTGACATAGAAACACAACCCACAAGGTTTAAAAGCAGCGGCTATCCCCTAAAAAAACCATTTTTTTAAGAAAAAAAGTATAGTTTTAAAACGTAATATTTATACCTAATTTAAACATTCTGCTATATTTATAATATTTTTAAATGGTTGCTAAATTTTAAAATAAGATATAAACTTTTGATGTAGAGTGTAAATTTTTCTTGTGTTATCATGTTTAGTGAGTTTCTCATTTTGACGCAAGCCCATTTATTAAAAACTCAAACCTTCTAATTTTATGCAGGTTTACTGACCTAAATTGTAGGATTTTATAATACTAAAAAATGATATTATGGCATTACTTACAATTTCATGAACCTTTTGACTTTTCCAACTATTAATTTTAAATTAATTTGTCCTTTGAACTATTGATTTCTTTTCAAAACTAATTCAGATGAGTAAAGTGGACCTTTTTAAAAGTTCGAGTAATATGTTAGACTATAATACATAACTTAAGAGAGCATTTACAAAATGAGTTTATAAAATTAGTTTCATATTTTATATTGAACCCCCAAATTGTCCTCTAAATTTCTTGTTATAATCCCTAGGATTTTCTTGTTCCATGGTAAAATTTCTACTCTAGGATTTTCTTAGTTTTCACAACGATTCTCCTTTTGTACCAACGGTGGAGTTTCTAGAGTCAACGAGGGTGTTTGATTAAAGGTGATTCACACCACAAACTCAGTTATAAACAGTGTAAGGCTCTCGTATGCTACAATAAAAAATAAAGTTACTACAGTGTAAAGCTTTTACATGCTACAGTAAAAACGATTCCTATCAATAATTCTCGCTACTAGCCAAACACCCTAAATGCTGCAAAGGAAACTCTAGGTCCATTAGAGGCACAAGGAAACTTTCTCAAAAGCCCACAAATACCTCTCCTAGTTTTTTTTTAAAAAAAAGGCCTCAAATAAGGGTGTCTTGGCCTCTATAGAGCATTTGAAAGTAGCGTTTTCTCAACATACATTACAGATTGTCCAAAACCACAAGGACATTTTCACCTTTTTTTAAAAAATTAAACCACTTTGATCAATAGCAAATCAATAGAAGGTTATCTTTCGACAGGCTCAAAAACGTGAGAGAGATCTTTTTGAGTTGCAAAATCATGAGGACAAGCCCAGTATTTAGCTAAAATTTACCTCCTATTTGGCATAGTGATGAAAATCATGGTTCCCATCATAAACTCAATTATGAACAGCATAAAGCTCTCATATGTTACAGTAACAATAAGAAAAATTGCTACAATATAAAAGCTTTCATATGTTACAGTAAAAGTGATTCTAACCAACGGTTCCCACCACCTTTCAAACACCACATGTATAGTATACGTTCATATATTGGGGTAAGTATATGAATGATAGTTGAATTTTTTCTATTAGTGGAACTAGTGTCCGCAGTCAATTTTGGCTAATAAATGGCCCTTGAACTCAACAAAAGAGAAAATTACAAGTTATGTCACACTTTTAAACATTGTTTTTATTTATGCCACGTTTAAAAAATATGTGTCACGCTGCTACTTATATTATTTGTGGCCTTTATAAAATGTAAGTTTTAAAATATGACATTTATAAAAAAAAATTTAACTCAAAAAATGTCTCATAAATGGTCATTTTATTAAATTTTGGATGGAAACTATTAAATTTGTCTTATAAAAAGTTTTTAAACTATTTTCTCTCTTCAAAATTAGTCCTTATATTAAAAAATTGTACTAAGTTTGGTCCCTAAATTAAAAAAAGAGAGAAAATTACATGTTATGTCACACTTTTAAAAGCTGTGTTTATTTATGTTACATTTATGCAAAGTTATGTTACATTATTATTTATATTTTTTGTTAAGTTATGTCATAAATAAATATATGTGATATTTATAAAAAATAAATAAATCTTAAAAGATAGGATTTATGAAAATTCTTTGAAAAAACATGCCAAAAGTTGTTTTTTGTTAAATAAATAATAATCCAGAAACAGTGTAGATATTAAACTCCCTCTAAAAGCCTAAAAGAAAAAAATCAAAATGTTATCTCTTCTAGGGCTGTACAAAAATCGCCCCGCAACCGCCAGCCGTCCACGCCCGCACTCGGCCCACCCTCAAAAAAGGGGTCTATGTCAATAACCGCCCCATTGGTGGGTTCAACCCGTCCGCCCGCATTTGTTAGCGGGCGGGTACAGTTTAAAATTTTAGGGGGCGGATTCAAACCGAACCCGCCCGCCTAATTCTTAAAAAAAAAAAAAAACCCTAATCTAAACCCGTCCCTAAGCCCTTTTATTTTACTCAAAACTAAACAATTGATTTTACGGTTTTCACCCTCAAAATTTCCCCCTTTCTTCTATTCACACTCAAACTTCCTTCCCAATATATTATTATTACTATAATTTTTGTGATCAAACTTCAAAGTCATCTTCCGTTCAAGTCTTTGATCTGTACTACTTGTGTCAAAACTAACATCTGTGCACTTTATTCCTCATCATTATAGTTTGTTCTCCATTAACTATAATTGCTTTCAGTTTACTATTGTTATTTCCCAAAAAATAGTATTACCATTTACTTTTTATTTTTAGCTTGTCTTTTGCTTCGATCTTGTGTTTTTTGTTACCCTTTGGACTTCATCGCGTACCTGCTTCATTACTATTTTTTATTTTCACCAACAATTTTCTTTTAGATCACTTCCTCTTCTTCTTCTCTTTTTTTTTTATTTTATTTGCCTTTTTGGTAAATTGTGAGAGTGGATATATAACTGGGATTAGAGATTCTTCATATCCTATTCTTTTGAATTACTTCTATAAATTGTCATTGTCTTTAAGCATCAAACTTGGTTGTTGTTGGGAATGCTTCATACATTATCATCTTATATTTTCTATAAATTTTCTTCACTTTTTTTAATTAAAAAAAGCTCAAAAAATTACATTGTGCATTAGTAAAGACCCAACTCGACCACTCGCCCGTACCCGCTCGCACCTAAACCGAAACCGCTAGCCATTCCATGGGCGGTCTATGGGTTGATTAATCGCCAACCCGTCATTTAAAAAAACCAACCCACACCCGCCCAAAAACCGTAAAACTGTCCGTTGTTCACCCCTAATCTCTTCTACGTCAATAATTACAATTCAAAAGTCTTTCAATCATTGCAAAGACAAGAAATAAAAATAATAAAATAAATCCACTAGCAGAAGCGATGGAAAAGAAAGGCAATGAAAAAAGTCCAGACGTATTTGCCTCATTTGGTTTACATATTTGAATAAAAATCTAACTTGTTTATTTGATTAGTTCAGCTTAGTTTGGTTCAATTTAAACAACTATTACAGTTTAAATTAATGTTTGATAAAGCATTTAATTCAAGCTAAACTAACAGTTTAAATTGAGCTAACTGTTCATCTTAGAGTTTAAATCCCCTTCCATTTGAATATTTTGAACTAATATTAAACAATGATTTCACTCTTATATATTTGTAATTATAACTTAACACTATTATTTCATATAATTTTTTAATTAGATTACTTCTTTTTTACATATTTCATATACTTCTTTTTTACATATTTCATATTTACCTTAATTAAATAATTTTTTCATGATTCAAACTAGAATTTTTAATAATTATCCAAATACAAATTCAATTTGGATGTCTTGTTTAAATTAGTACTTTAACTACACATCTAAACACTGTTTGGATTTCTGTTTAAACTATACAATTCAAATTTTTTTGTTCAAATCAAAAAAATTCAAATTAACACAATTTGAACCAATAAACCAAATAGGCATAAATTTTCGTGAGAGAAGATATTGTAATAAAATAGTACAAACTGCGATTTAGGTTTAGTTTGACAAGTTAAAGTTTCAACTTGTTGTAGTGGAAAGATCTCATATTTTACAATGAAAAGCAAAAATATACTACAATATAAAACTCTCACATATTATAGTGTTTAAATTTTAACTTTTTTTTCTAAACACTCTCTTAAACCTACAAACAAACATCTGATACATCCTTAAACAATTATCTTACATCCAATGTATTGATTGTTAATGTAAAGGAAGTCAAAGGAAACTCTTTTAGACAATTAATGTGCTTCAAGTCTCCTACTTCATATGTATATGCAATTAGTTAGTGTATATTTAAAACATAAGTTGAAACTTAAAAATTATAATATATAAGAGCTTTTTATTGTAGCAAATTTTTTTTTCACTATAGCATGTCAAAATTTTACACTATAGCAAACTGAACTTTGTTTTTCTAACGTGTTTTTCAAACGAAGTCTAAAAAAATTTTGGATAAACTTTCTAAAAAAAATTGAAATTTTACTAAATGTAAGCCTAAACTAAAAAATGATAACAGTTTTTTCATTTTACTTTTTTTTATATATTTATTTGTTCACATATGTAATTTTGATAGAATTAGTTTTTTTTTTTTTTTGCTATACATAATTGACGTTTTTTTATTTATTTGGTCACATATGTAATGTAATGTTGATAATTTTTTGATATATTCTCTTAGTTTAAGGACTAAATTATGTGGCAATTGGAAAGAGAGTTGGAATTAATACAATTTTAGTTTCAATCCAAATTGATGTCTATGTTCTCTCACGAAATTTGAACAAAAAAATATAAGTAGAACTACATCCCACTACGTTTCCCAACAATGCATTAGTATAACTTTTATAGGCCGTTTGACACTTTAATTCCAATCAAAGTTTTAAATTTGAAAACTGTAGCATATAAAAGCTTTATAATATAACAATTTTTTACTTTTTATTGTAATATGTGAGAGCTTTACACTGTAGTTAGTTGAAATTAATTAGTTCTATGTCTAACTAAAGTGTCAAATAGAAGCTTAATATAAAAAACAATTTCTAGAGAGAGAAGATAGTTTAAGGCCTTTTTATGAGATAAAATTCACGATATCTATCTAAATTCTAACAAAGGGAGGCTTTATAAGAGAGTTTTTGAGTTTAGGGACTATTTATTAAACAAAATAAGCTACAAGGATTAATTCTAAAGGGAGAAAAACAAATTGGGGACTTTTTGTAAATTTACTCCTTTTTAGATTTATCTATAATCTAGACAAAAAAAATCTTAAAATGAAAAGGGCAAAAAAGCGAAAACAAAATAGACTACCCATTACAGTACAGTAGTTAAAACTTACAGTGTGTTTAGTTAACGATGGTTTACACCACTAATTTAATTATAAATAATGTAAAATTTTTATATGTTACAATAAAAAAAATTATTACAATATAAAACTTTTACATATTACAATAAAAATAATTTTAATTAATAATTTTCACCGTCATACGAAACACGCTGTTAAGAAAATGAAGATACCATCAAGAACTTTAACAATATTTTCCTCTTGGCTTCAATCACTTCTGCCTTCGCACTCTGTTTATCGTATCATTGCAACAGGTTTACGCCTTCTCAACCACGTTCAGATAAAAGGTTAGCAAACAATGCACAGAAACAATTTCTCTAAAGATAATATTACCACAATCACAAAGTTCTTCTTTTGTTTTTTTTTTTTTCTTTCCCTTTCAAACTCGAAGTTTTTTTTTATTATTGTTTTGGGTACTTGTTTTGAAATTATTAAATATTTTTTTTTTTATAGGATTGCAGCCTCCGATATCCAAGCAAGGAAATTCCAACATAATTGTAAGTGCCCGTCTTATTTTATTTTTCCTTAGTTCATTTTTTTTTTTTTGAACTTTGGTTTGCGTAAAGTTTCTTTAGCACTCAGATGGATGACATATGACATTTTACATCGAAATGAGAATGTTCATAGGAGTAATTTCTATTTGTGGTTTTGGAAACAAAGAGATTTCAGTGTCACATTCTTGCAAATTTTGTTAATGCCAGTCTTGAATTTGTCTTAATTATCCTGTAACCAACATTTACATATTATTTATTTAGCTATGAAGTTTAGTTTCATTAGTTCTTAGTTCTTTTTTCGTTTGGCTAAAGATTAATATATATATATGTGATGGTAATTAGTTCTTTTTTTTTTTTTTCCAAACGAGGCTCATTAGCAACTAATTGAGTATGCAATATTTCTCATGCATGTTAAGTTACTAATTGAGTATGTTAAGTTACTAAATCTTGGTATGTGATATTTTTCATGTGGGAGCTGCAACAACAGATTAGTAAAAGGATTAGCATGACTCCGAATCCACGCCGTTTGATCACAATATCGACGGGAGATGGGAGATGGCATGGGAAAGGGGATTCCGAATATCTTCTCTCCCTCCGAGATCTGCGGTTTGGACGACTTGGGAGATGATGAACATCAAAGAAATGCTCAAGTTTCTATCAAACTCTCTGTCCAGAAGGTAACTCCACTTTCTATTCTTTGTTTTCTTATACCACAAGGACAAGTTATCCAAGAAAGAAAAAATCACTTTGTTTCCTCTCTTGTTTTTCCTTGAGTCTTTTTCTGTAGAAACGTACTCTTTTATAAAAGTCACATTTCACATACTCCACAGGTTCATATAGACATTCTTTGTGTTGCAAAAATGCACATAATTCAAAGAAAATGTTCACATTTTTCCTTTCCACTTTTTCCTGATGGGAAATAAAAAAAAAAAAAAGGTAGTACGGATGAAAGTACTAGATCATATGTATGATGGTCATAGTGATGATATATAATTGTATTGCACTAGGATGATAATACAGAAACAAAATTAAGCAATGATAAACAATGTCAATGTATTTCTACCAGACATGAAACCTTACTCAAAATTGAAACGCTAAACCAGAGTTTCATGCTAAATTATCCCTTAAGTGCTGTGGGGTCACAAAAAGATTCAAGCAAAATAAACAACATTATTGACAAAATTCTTGCAACTGTTATTATCTTTGCTCACCCATTGATGCCCTTAACAGTAGCAGGCTTTTCAATTCTTTTTTACTCACTTTTGCAACCTTACTGCTCTTTCTTGATTAACTATCTTTATTCTTTGACCCAACCCCACCCCCACCCCCCACCAAAAAATAAAAAATAAATAAACGGTACGAGAATTCCTAAAAAATTTGATTTAGCATACAAACCCGACCAACCCATTAGAACTTTAATTAGGTGGGTAAATTTTAAATTTTAGGTTGATTGAGTGTGTTAAATTTAAAATTAACCTACCTAAACTTTGATTTGGTGGGTTAATAAATCTCAAAAACCAACCCAACTTACCCGATACTCACCCTTATTTCGTATAGGACCTTGGTTCTCAAGTTGTGCCTCATAGTGACTATTACCAAATACTATGCTGTGCTCATCAATTCTGCAACATTTTGCTTTTGGCTTTCTTGTTGTGGCAATCTTGCTCACTCCTTCTCTTTCTCCTTCTGCTTATCTGCCTACATACACTTATTCATAATCTATTTCCGATTGATCTAAAGAAAAGAAGAACACGAAGAGCAGGAGCCAAATTCTGGAGGTTATTCTTGAGATATATATGTCCTAGCCTTCTTGTGAGTAGGAAACTAGTTCTTCACTTGATCAACTTGTTTCTCATTGCTTTATCTATTCTTCACCCCTGAGCGGTTTTCATTCCTTGATTCCACCTTATTAAGCAGGGTAATTTTAGGCCAAGTAACTAGTTTAGGTAGCACAATATTCGATTTCAATTTCGTATACTGGTTAAGTAAGAAAGTCAAGCTTTTCACAGTTGTACATAAAAGCTCTTATGACTCCATCAATTGTATGGTAGAATTGTTCTTCCAATAGATTGTGGCATTCTTACCATATCCAATGAAAATACAGATGTTACTGCTATTTTTGGCAAGAAATGTGCGAAAATGACGTAATTCTTAGAGAGCCTTATTTACTAAAGGGAAAATTTTAGATCAGTACCATATGTAATATCAAAATATACGTTTGTTATTCTATGTTTTGAAATATTTTATATCGATATTTTGACCTTTTAGAAAATTTGTTTTAGTATCCGGAGGCGTTTTTTTATGTCTTTTTATGTTCCAATAAAACGCCTCTAAGTACTAAAAATAGATTTTTTAAAAGATCAAGATATCGATATAAAATATTTCAAAATATAGGATTCCTACCGATGCTAAAATTTGGTTAATTGGCACCGCATTGAGGCGCTCTTACTGCACGCAAGTGGACCTCGGTTGTCACGTGCTTTCAATGTATGACTAATGAATTGAAGTCCCAACTGATCACTGCAAAATGAAACTTGTTTAATATATTTCCTTTTGTTCTACGAGCATGCCAGCTTTGGCTTCTCTGTGGACGGAAGGATCATCACATCATTCCCTAGAAGATGTAGCAGCTGCAATTCTCCGCACTGCAGGAAGGTATGCCGTCTTTAGATTGAAGCAATCATAATGCTCTATATATAACATGTCAAAAATGAATATGTGCACTTTTTGTTCTTTGTTCTATCTAGGTGTTTATAATATGGTGTTAAGCAGCAAATTTCTTTGACTATTTACTAGAAAGGTGTTGCTTTTTAGATCAATTTCACTTGGATTTTGTATTTGGGAAAGATAAATTTGTAGAGAAATGTCATCCTGTTGCTCCGATTGTTTTGGACTTTATCAAGTTAGTACCTCAAGCTTTAGAAATCTCGTTAAGTAAATTATGATTCTACCCTTTAATTTAAATTTTTAAGTAAAAAAAATTCAATTTTTTTCAAAAAATCCCAGATCTTGGAATTCAAAATTAAACGTAAACAAAAATGCCATCTCCACTAATTTAAAAAAAAAA
>CAMOHE010049100.1:1647-34138 GCA_946598075.1 Artocarpus hirsutus
TCAAGGTTAGTTTTCAAATTCTAAACTTTTTCTAAATTTTTCAATTTTTTTAGCATTTTGAAATCCGAGCCTTTTTGAGCTTAAAAAACCTTGAATGTAAGTTAGTGGAACCTAAAACATCTAGAATCTATGCTTGGTTTGATAAAAAAAAATGGATTTAAATCAAGTTTTTATATTTTTCTCCATTTTTCTCATTTTTGGATTCAATTGAAATTTTCTATGTAAATCCTGTTTAAATTAGTTTAAAAGTGTTCTACTATGTTTTTCTACCTTTTATGAATGTTTTGTATGCCTGAGAATTGAGAAAACGGGTTCAAAATGAGGATTTGAGCTCAAGGAGGCCGAGACTCGAGTTTTAGAAAATTTTAAAATTTTCCAGTTCGACAAGTTAGACTCAAGAATCTGGCAAACCGAACTCATATCTTCAACAAGTCGAACCTGAAAATAGTTCGACAGACCAGTCTTGACTTGCCGGTTGGCTGAACTATACAGTTCGGCAGGCTGGAGCAAAGAAACTAGCCGGCCAACCGGGCTTCATGAAAATTTGCCCATTGTAATGCCCCTATATGGGGGTTAATAGTTTTTAAATAAATAAAATGAAAATCAGAAAATAAAGATAAAACATCAAAATAATTTGCCCTAGACTTAAATAGAAACTCTCAAAATAAAAATAAAGCATAAATAAATAAATAAACCACAGTTTAATATAGCACCTTAAATTTTAATAATATACAACTGTCATCATCATCATTTCAACCCTCAACAAATCTCAATACAGTCATAGAAAGTAACAATTGATGCTTACATTATCATGCAGATCATTCTTTGCATGCGAAGTAATTTCAACGTAATATAACTACATAGCTTCCTCAACTATTTTTCTTGTAACCATCTCACACTTAGTGAGTCCTGAAAAGAGGAAAATATAAGAAAATGAGCGACAATATGCTCAGTAGGGAAAACCATTACTCACCTTAAGGTTTTATTCTTTACCACATTAAATCTGCATGGTTAGTTAGTTTTCATCATTATCTAAATTATGTGATTTATTATGATCATATTCCGTAGATACCATAGTTAATTATTACCAAGTTTCATACTTATACATATATACAATATTAATATTCATCATTATTCCTAGGTATCCACATTACATAAAGTATAACTCAACTTATCGAAACCCAAATAGGCGTGCTTGGCTTCACTCCAAACATTCCGAGAGTGCTCCGGTGAGGGGACATCAAGTCCCAAATCCTCACCTAGTCGATTCTTGTACAGTGTGTTCTGGGACTTTCGACCCAAGGGAGCGTCATCACCTCCCTCCTAGTTTACCTTTATGGGTATTCGTACCCAAGGATGTAACCGTCACCCTCTTCATGTCTCACCATTTCTCAATGTTTAATCATTATTTAAAAAGTCAACTTTCCTAACCACGCTTCCCAATTTATAACAACATATGTTAATTCATTATGTTCCTCACTAATCAATACAGGATGAGTTCATGTCATAGTTTCATATATGATTCTCATATAATAGCAGTTCAACATAGATACATATATCTTGTGGTAAAACAATCAATTTTAATTCCATAAAAACCTCACAAAAGATGAGTAATAGAATCCCTACCTTTCAAGCTTCTCAACAATCTTTTAATCTCGGAATTAATTAATGTTAGCTCCACACACCCTTAATCCTAAATCATACATAAAGACAATTAAAACTAAAGCCCAACATATAACCACATCCATAAATAAATTATGTGTAAATCTACATATTCTAGTCTCTAATAAGATTCCTAAATCACTTAGGATAGTGTTGGAAAGGTTACAAGATATTAAGGGATTAGAAGGTGAGCAAAGTTGGGTTCACTATCTACAATTAACACATGGGTTAACAGGTGGTTTACTTAAGGTAGACGGGTCATATACTACCGCTGGTAGGTTTACTAGTTTCCAATCCAAGAATTAAAAAATTCATAGAAAATAAAATACAACTCCGATTTAGGCTCATGATCGCTCGTTGGAAAGCTTAAAATGTCTATTTTTTAAATATACAAACCAATTTATAAAATTCATTTTCATCAAATCCCAAAATTTTAAGAAAGAGCCACTACCATGGAGGTATTACAAAGTTTATGAAATGTCAAGTTCTTCTTTAACTCAAAGCATATTATCCTTGATCAAAATCCCAAAATCATTCCAAAATATGTAGCATGCATTATATAATCATAATAAACATATTCTCATGAGTTTTATACCAAAATCATCATCAAACCAAAAAATAAAGGTTGGTTGCCTGTTTTAATTTAAGACTCAAGTTTTTGTTCATAAATACTTAAATATACATGCTAACATAATTAAAAATTTGCATGAACTTTGAACACAAAAATTATACATTAAAGATGGAGAAACATATACTAAAAACTAAGTTTGAATTAAAGAAAACCTACCTCAAAACTCCTTTGAAAAACACCAAAGTTCGGGTAAAAATCAAGCTTGAATTAACTCCAAAACAACTTCAAACATGGCTAGAAATTATAGTTACTTTGGCTGCAAAGAGAGATTTATGCTTTATGTCTTTAGTTAGAAATTGAAATGAGAAAGGGAAAGAATGAGAAACTAGAGAAGAAGGTGGTGATGGTTGAATAAAAAAGGCATCAAAATAATTGAGGAGCGAGAGATAATTGTAGGTTTATGGGGAAAGTGGTAAGAAGAAACAAATGAGCATTAAAAGAAAATATTATCATGTCTTCTCTGGAGACTTTTAGTAAATAATGCTTACATAATTGAGGGGGAAAATTGGGCAAGTTGTGGAAGAAGATGAATGAAGCATTAAAAAGGTGATTGAGAAAATATATCAATGTCTCCTAGTAATTGAGGTGAATTAATTATATGTCTCCTTCGAAGACTTTTAGCCAAATGAGAAAGAGGCTACTTAATTGAACATTAATGTAGGGGGACAAGGTTGGTAGAAGTGGGTTATAGGTAAATTTTGAATGTTTCCTATGGAGTCTTGGTAAAAAATACTAAAGTGACATTTTATTCATATGATTTTTATAAAAATCATATCCGTTAAAATAACGAGTGTTTCACCCTTTTTCACCCGTTTTTCCTATTTTAAACCCAAAATAAGATTTTAGGCCTATCATATGATTTCATAAACACAAATGGCACACTAGGACACCATGAGATAGCTTAGTAATGTAGGATATTCTAAGCTAGGTACTGATAAACTTATTTTATATATAAGGTTGTTCGTGGTTTTATGGAGCTAATATATAATGGATTGCGACTGCGATATTGGACATCGACACGAATATTGAGGTCAGATTTCTACCCCTTTCCTTGGTAGCCAAGTTTTAAATGATTTTTGGCCTCAAAAGGATTTTTATCAAAATGTTTTCAATAATTGATTGAAAAAGGATTTTTATCAGTCGTTTTCATAAACAATATAATGAGGTGATTTTCATAACGAACTGCATAATGAATGTAAATGAATACACTTAGTAAAATAAGATTTTTAATAACTATAAGAATGTGATAGGCATGATGCCATATTCAGAGACCTTGGGAGCAGATCCCGAAACCCAACTAGGCCACTACGGTGGTGAGACATATGATTTGCCCAAGAAAAGATAGTATTATCCTTTTTGGTCGAACAATTAATGGTTTTTGGTAAGATTGATTTTATTGGATTTATTTATTCATTTATTTATTTAATTCTATTTTTCTAAATATTTTCTTGGATGATGAATTTTCTATTCAAAATTAATGTTTTTATAACCTAGTCCTACTGAGCCTTTCACTCATTTTTTACGTGTTTTCAAACCCTTTCCCCTCTAGGTAGAATCCAGCATAGGATTGACGAAGAGTCCATCTACCAGACTTACGAGTAATAGAAGAATCTTGAGTAGGTTATTTGTATAACTGAAACAAGGCATGTATCATTTTAACTCTTTTTTTTTATTGGACTATGGTTGTAATTTAAGTATTGTCGATACTATATGTGTGCACAAATTGTGGGCTCGGTGAGACCCAACACGTATTTCGTTTTTCTTATTTTATTTTATTTTATCCTATTTCATTTTTTGCCTATCTGTTTTATCATTATAATAATTGTTTTAAAAAGTTTTAAATTGTCACATTTTTCATAATTAATTAAATTCTTTGACTTGTGTTTTAATTAAAATTTTGACTTGAGTAACCTAATTGGTCCGTCAAATCAACTCTCGTACTTCGGGACGTGACAGTTCATATAATGTGTATGGGTGTGATTTCAATGCTTACTCGTATTTTTACTTATGGATGGTTATTGTTGTTTTGCGGTGTGAAGGAATTTAATATTTGATTAAAAAAATTATGATAGTTAATGAAGCTTGAACTTAGATAACTCATTAACTATGATTTTAGATGGGCAATTTGTTGTTCATCTAATGACGTGGTTTTTTAGCATTTTAATTAAAATAGAATCTAATTAAAGATCGGTATCTCATTTTTTTAATCTTATTCATAATTCAATCAATCAACAAGTTGATTCAATCCATTGATCTACTAGGAACTTGTTTTCGCTTAAAAATAAAAAACAAATTAATTAAAACTAAAGTTGTCTTATTAATATCTAATTATTAAAAATGTGTTGTTTACTTTTAAATGATTTAAATCTTGGTCAATTTATTGCAATTCTTTCACCTTAATTACTATATATGGAAATTCAATAAACAATATCAATCATTATTGATAACAATAAGCCAAAAAATTCTGAGTTAACTAAGATTAATAGTACTTAAAAAAAACTAAGATTAATAGTATAGTGAATTATAAAAATCGCATAATCTTAGGTAACCATTATATTACAAAATCTGTTTATTTGAGTTTTCAAATTTGAAATAACAGAGAGATAAGAAAAAAAAACTAAAATAATAGAGGGGGAGGGAGGGGGTTGGGGGTGGAAGGGGAGGCGGAGGGGGTGCGAGGATGGGGGGAAAGGCGGGGATGGGGGCAAAGGGGGTGGAGGGGGAGGCAGAAGGGGAGGGGATAGGGGCAGGGGGCGGAGGGGGAGGCAGGAGGGGAAGGAGGAGGAGGAGGAGGAGGCCTGGCACGAGAGGGAGGTGAAGGCGGGAGCAAGGGGAAGGCAGGGGCGAGGGAAGAGGAGGGAACGAGAGCAAGGGAGGAGAGGGGCGAGGGTGGTAGAGGTGGAGATAGAGTGGGAGGGGGGAAGAGAGAGAGGAAGAACTTACAAGGGGAGGGGGCGATGGCGACGGATGACAACGGGGGGCGACAAGGCGATGGCGATGGGACAACGAGTTTGAGAGGGAGAGAGAATTTGAGAGAAAGAAAGAATTTTTGAGAGAGAGAGTCTCGATTTTGAAATGAGAAAGGGGGAACGTAGATTACGAAAAATAATAAGCCCTAGGGCCCACATTACACAATAGTTTTTCAAAAAACCATCATGTAATGTCTAAGCTTACACGACAGTTTTTTGAAACACCGTCGTGTAAGCTTAACTTTTCACGACGGTTTCTACAAGAAACTGTCATGGAATAGTTGTTTTTTTTTTTTTTACATTTTTTAAAAAACAGCCATAAAAATGGTCTAAATTCACCACTTGCATAAATTTGTTTACAGATGCTTTCTCTTTTTTTATTGGTTCCTCAATACATATCTATTACACATCTTCACAAAGTAAGTGCGAAACATCATCTTCAAATTCATCTATCTCTTCAACCGGTGGCAATCCCTTTGTGAATGAAGGGATGTCCGTGCAATTCTCAGCAACTTCTTCATTGTCAATAACTACTCTTAGCTTCATCGAGACGACTAGAGACAATTCCATGTCTTGGGGATCCGTTGTACAAAAAACTTGGATTGCCTGTGATGCCATAATGAAGGGATCATTCTTGCATTGTGATGCCATAATGAAGGGATCATTCTTGCATTCCAATCTTCTAAAGTCAATCACCGTGATGCCGTCATTATCGGTCTTAACATAGTTATTGTCGACTCACTTGCACTTAAAAAGTGCTATGTGCAATCCCCCATAATCAAGTTCCTAAATATCTTCAATGAAACCTAAGTAGTTCATGCTCCTATATACCAGATTCTTGTCCTTGGCGAAGGAAATATGTATAGTCTCGGTACAAAGAGTCATACCGCTATTTTGGACAAGATGCTTCTTATCTTTTTCACGAGTGTAGAAAGTGTAACATTTATGGAATATGACATATATCTTATAACTACCGATGACAATCCTCTAGCTAGGTTCTTCAAGTCTTGTGACATGCCTCTATCATGTGATGTGGAGTACTTGCTATAGATGTGTGCTTTAATCCACAACCAAAAGGTCTAGTTGTGTTCATCTTGCAACTACTTCTCATTTCTTGCTCTTTGTGGGTTTGCCTTTTTTAATTCATTTATTTGCACTCAATGAAAGGTTCCACTTGATTAGCATTGTACAAGACATAAAGACAAGCTTGCTCCTATTTCTCTCGATTTACTAAAGAAGGATGGCTAATATAGATAGTTCCCTAGCCTCAATGCTTATTGTCTTTGGCACCGCAATTGCTTTCGCATTGGACAAATACTCAGAGCAAAATTTAACCGACTCTTCAGCTATGTATCTTTCTACAATACATCTCTTCGGCCTATTTTGGTTCTTCACATAGTTCTTTAAACTTTCAAATGGGTACATCCAGCTCAAATACACTGGTCCACATAATTTAACTTCACATACTAAATGCACCATTAGATGAATCATGATGTTAAAAAATGCCAATGGAAAATACTTCTTAAGCATGCATAAGGTTTGCACCAACTTCGATTGTAGTGAATCTAGCATAAGTAGATCAATTACCTAAGAGCATATTGAATCAAAGAATGAGCACAACTTAGTAATTGCAAGGCTCACATCCTTTGTTAGAATTCCCTGCAAAGCATGGTAGTAATTACTATATCAACACATGACGATTGCGTGTTTTCATGCCAATAAGTTTCACATCCTTCATTGATACCAATTTTTTAACGTTCGTAGAATAGCAGACTGGCACTTTCAATGAGCAAGCCATTTACAAAGCTTTCTCTTTTCCACTCTTGATAATGTGTGCTTCGCCAGAGGTAAGTAAGTATGGTTCCTTCTTTTCTCAGGAAACAAATTAGGCCTAATCTCCATTTCTATGAGATCCAACTATGCTTTTTCACCATCTTTAGTCTTGCGTGGAATGTCAGGCAACGTGTTGACTATGGATTCACAAATGTGTTTCTTAATATGCATAATATCTAAGCAATGACGAACAAAAAGTGTTTTCTAATGTGGAAGATCAAAAAAGATTGATATGTTTTTCCATGGTCTATAATCGGCGACTCGTCTTTATTTCGCTTTCTCCTCCTGAATACCACTTTTATATCTTTTACCATTTCAAATATTTGTTTACTCATAAAAGGACGAGGAGTCGATGTTGCCATCGAAGGCTTTCTTTCGTTTGCGATAATAATGATCTCTTGGCAATCATCTTCTATGACAAAAAAAAAAAAAACGGTTTTCTTGCCATTCTTCAACCGTTTATGAGACGTTTCCTTCATACAAATAGAACAACGAATAGAACTCTTCACAAATAACTAGAAAAATTGCCATATGCGAGGAAGTTGTTAATTGTCCATATCAACATAGCACGGAGTGTGAACGTCTCTTTTCGGTAAGCAACTCTAACCTTAATTCCATTTTCCCACAAGTTTTTTAAGTCATTGATTAATAATGCCAAGTATACATCAATGTCACTACTTGACTTGTGAGGACCCAAAATCAATAAAGACAACATTAAAAACTTCCGCTTCATGCACATGTTGAGAGAGAGATTGTAGTTAACAAGTATTATGGGCCAAGTGCTATGCCTACTACTCATATTACCATGTGGGTTCATTCCATATATCGACAAAGCGAAATGTATATTTTTTTTATCTGCACTAAAGTCGAAATAATCGGCTTCAAAAGTCATCCATTGTGATGAATCTGTCAAATGTCCAAACATACCATCGTCGACCCATTTGTCATGGTGCCGTGTTAAATTATTGGCATGTTTTAGGTTTCTGAATAAACGCCTCGAACGTGGTACCGATAGAATGTATCATAACACTTTCTTTTGTGCTCCATTCTTACTATTACTTTTTCTCACTTTTTATGCAAGTAACAAAAGTATTTCCTGCCTTTTTGGTAAATTCTACCAGTGAACATGCAAACCTTAATGAATATATCAATTGCTGACTCCACACATCTTAAACTAAAAATGACGACTCAGAGATTCACTTTGGTTAAAGATAATCATTACAAACGTTCATCAAGCAAAGTTAGTGTAGTTGTGTGATATATGCACTGGATGATCGATCAATTAATGTTTTTTTTTTAGTGGAGTGGCTTGTAAGCTACAATTTAATCATACGTACGCTCGACACAATAATATTTTTGAAATTAATTCCACAATAACAGGATATGAGAACAATGTTTATTAATTTAGAAGAGAATCTCTAAGAATCAAAAGTGAAGGAAAGCCGTGAAATTACCCACAGAAGAGAATCTCTTTCTCTGAAATTAGCATATATACTTCCTTGGGCATTTTTGAAGGGATTGTTCCAGATACGCTCGCTGGAAACTTAAGTCACGACCCTAACGTACGGTGGGTTAAAATTGTCATGAGAAAGGCGTCACTTCAGTAATTCCATTATGCTAGTGCTCAGAATGTGCTTATGGTTATCATGCTCTAAAGCACATATGTATCCCCATTCCCCCACCAAGTCATTACCATATTAATAGAAGATTAGACCAAAATTATTTTACAACATTTTACAGAAAAACCACAATCTTATGTATCAAAAAAACAGGGCAGTGCCTTAACAATAAAGAATATTGTGGTTTGGTCGTTCTGCAGTAAAATATTCTTCAGTAATGGGGTAGCTTTTAAAACTACTCTATGAACCGCATGCATGAGCGAAAATAAAATCTCTATCAAGTTTATGTTGTGGGAGAATTTTCACAAACACAATGTTTTAAGATTTTTTTTTTTATAAATATCATACATATTCATTTATGATATAACTTAACATATAATATGAATTACAGCGTGACATAAACTTTTTTATGTGTGGCATGAGTAAATACAGCTTTGAAAAATGTGGCATAAAATATAATTTTTACCATATTACATACATATGTGCACGTGAGGACCATAAACATTCATTGACCATAGTCCGACAAGAATAATTTAGTTTTCGTCTAGAAGCTGACCAAGGTCCAACTAAAAAAATTAAGACAAGGAACGCAAAATTGAATGGTTTTTGGCCAATAGGATTGGTTGTTTCGTAATACGATGGAGTTTGAACAGCTCCCAAATTTGACTTTGAAAACGGTGATTGCAATGCCGTATGGTGCAGATCCAGCAAATTGGACTCTTTTTTATTTTTTATTTTTTTTTTAATTTTTCTTGGTATAAGATTATTAGGAAAACAGGAACAAAAAATGAAATGAGCTAGCCAGCCATAAGAATTAAGAAGGTACGTGATCAAAGTGTTGGGTGTTGGTCAAATGCTTGAGGGTCTCAACCTTTGAAAATAGTTTTGGTTGAATTTTGTAGCCAACTCATGACTCATCCATCTGTTACTACAAAAAAAAATAATAATAATAATTACACTAATACTTGCACTTGCCGTCTTTTTCATGAAAATCTCTACGTGCTGTGACTAATCTATCCATCACACACGCTACACTAGTTGATACATGATTTTTTTTTTTTTTCTTCTCAATAAAAATAAACCCATGGGATTAAAAACAAAAAAAAAATAATAATAATAATAGATGGGTAAATTGTTTAAATAAAATGACATGAAGATTCCACATTATTATATATGATATATTTTTTAATAGGTTTATGACCCTACATTTAGCCTCGTGACGTCTTTAATCAACCAAAAAAAGAAAAAAGAGGGTGCCTTTTTTCTGCTCATGGAATTGATTGGAAAATAGTGAAATCTGGGCACAAACCGGTAAAAGCTGGGTAAGGGTTGGCCCATGATGACTACCCGGGCGGGTTATCGAGTACGTCCACACTTTCGGTGCCATCATGTACTTGTCTCGTTCTTCAAAATGTAATCATTTCTCTTCTTGCCCCTGCAATCGAGCTACTTCCACTAAACTAAACATTATTATGTCCGTATCTATAAAATTTTTTCATTCACAAAAAAAAAAAACAGAGATGATCGTAGAGAAATTCTAATTATTGTAAATCGTCTTTGCTCTTTGGAAAAAAAAAATTGTCAAAGGTTATAATAAATAAGAGAGGAGCGAACAAGAAATCATGGATACAGGAGGAAAGTAATTATCTGGAAAAAAAAAAAAAAAAAAACTAATGAGGACAATATTTAGTTGTGGAGTCACTTTGAAGGGCCTTTTTTTATTGTATTATATATGATGATGATGATGAATAAAATCTATTTAAGTTCATATCTACTTTTGCACGTTTGTTTCCTTTGAATGGTTGCAGAACCAAAATCCCCACTTAGGTATGCAATGAATGGCTGTCGTTATGATCCTTCTATATATGCTGTATGAGTAATGCACAAAATTCTTCATCTTTGATACTTCTTATTTTAACGATGTACGTACAAATATTAACTTAAACAATGTAAAAGAGGATCTACAGTTAGAGCATTATCTAATCAACCCGTACCAAATTTCAGCTCATTCACTAATGCACGTATTTTTATAAATCTCTTGTTTTTTAGGGGAAAAAATAATAGAGCACTTTAGTTCTACACTCAATAAGACTATTTCACTTTACGAAACATAAATATGGCACCCTATAGGGGTGTTAAAAAATAATTCTAGTCTATTAAACAACCAATTTACTCTATTAACCCATTTTTAATTGAACTCAATTGGTTGTAGACTTTTTCTTTTTGAAAATGGAAATGGAAATTGCATGCCAAATTAGAAAATTACAAATACTAATTCAAAAGCAAAAGACCATAACGTATTTAGTAAACCCCAACTATATATCGAAACCACTTACAGATTCGACTAAAAACGCTTAAGGGACAACACGTCTATTGAGTTCTAAGGCGATGAAACAAAAAAAGGCATACCACTAACCAAGTACAGAAAAGACTCTTTCACATGCACCACTATAAGTGGTGGATAATTTCGATCAAATAAGGTCAAGAGACTAAAGACATCAAGGCCTAACCCCACACCTGAAGGTGAAAAGACCACTTTTGTTATTATAACGAAAAAATTAAACAAAAACACACGCAGTGAAATTATTAGTGCTGTTATTTAACAAAAACAAAACCTAAAATGAAAGGATACAAACCAAACTGTTGGTTTTTGAAAGATGTGGAACATATATATTAAAAATTTTCTCAACACTTCAAAAAAATGCTATAGATTCTATTAATTTAACGCTAAATAAATATATATAATCCTGCTTACCCAAATGAAAAATATGAAATTGAAGTTCTTTTAATAGGAAAGGATGTTCTCAAAGTGAAACCACCAGTTTTCTCTCCTAGTCCTCAGCACCGGATGGACGAACGGGTAGGTGTAGAAAGAATTAAAATTTCTAAAAGATCACTCCCTCTCTTTTGTCACCCGTTAATCTCAACACATAAACAAAACAGGTCTTGAGATGAAGAACGTTTCTTCTTCTCTCTTTCTCTCCCTACACGCCTACTGCTAGACATTTTGAAGAATTTTTGCCGTCTAACTCTTTAATATGATTGAGGATGCTTCTATTTATAAATAATGAGTAACCTAATTAATTCTAGTAGCTTCTTTTATTTTAATTTTCAACAAATCAAATATTTAATTAAAATAAAAGAGAAAATATTCTCTTTCCTTATAGTGCATGTAACGCCACACACTGCAAGATTTTCTGTGCTTGTGGTGCCAATCTCCTATCAGTATAAAAAGAAATACTGATATTTTGCATTTATTTATTTTGTTTGAAAACTATAGCACCTACTAAGAGTTTTTAGAACTAGTAGTTTAAAACCGAAATGCCAAACAACGTGTTTATGTCTTTACAATTGGATTCGTTCGAGTGTAATAATTCAAATTTCAAACGCAGTATTTGATCGCGTATTGCAATATAGCTTGTAAATAACAATAATAATAATAATAATAATAATAATAAAAGAGGTCCATTTTCAACCAATAAATACCCCTGGCAATATCATAAATCATAAAAGCAACACAATGGCACGACGAATACAGATATTTTATGGGATCGGATAGTATTTAAAATGTATGAACTCTAGTTTGGAAAGCGCTTTTGCTTGTAATAAAAACATCTGCCGGTGGTAAGGCATCAACTAACAAATAAATAAAACTAAAAATAACTCATTTCATCCTATCTACGTATATATTAAAAAATAATAATAATAATTACCAACAACAAGTGGGATTGTGTGGTAAGAAGTACATTCTCTCTTAAGCAAAGTCTCAGGTTCAAATTTTATGTATGGAAAAGCATTTGTTGAGAGAGTTTTCCCCTACTGTGAGGTCCTACCCTATCGGGACCCTTAGTGTCAGTTTATGCCTTTAGTGGTAGGTCTAGATACCGGATAGTTTACACCAAAAAAAATAATAACTAGAGTATACCGGATGGTTTACACAAAAAAAAAATAATAATAATTAGAGTTGAGGGACCCTTAGTCTAGGTTCGTGTCTCTAGTTATGGGTCTGAATACCGAATGATTTATACAAAAAAAAAAAAACACCCATGGTCTTGAATTATGGTCGCCCTGCTTTTGTCTATTAAATTTTTAAAACTCTTCATTTTATCTTATAAACTTTAAAAATTGTTATTTTATCCATGAACTTTTAAAGCTCTTCACTCTGTCTCTGAACTTTCGATTTGTCGTTCAAAGATGAGGAGATATTGTTAAATAATATAAAGAATAATAGATAAAAAATCATTTTTTTCCCTTTACAAATAACTCATATGTAAATTATGCGAGCTTAATTCTATCTATTTAAAAAAAAAAAAAAACTAAAAGTTTAAGGGGAAAGTTGATAAATTTTAAAAATTTAGGAGTAAAATAATAATTTTTAAAGTTTAAGAGATAAAATAAAAAATTTTAAAAATTTAAAAGACAACATAATTTTTAAATCTTAGAAGAGAAAATAAAGAAAAGCCTAAAGTTTAGGCCGTTGCTGTGTTAATAACTAAAAAAAAAAAAAAAAAAAGGCTCATTTCATAATTTATTATCCATGATTTGATGGGTCTGCTCTCCAGCCGTGACGCGAAAAGAAAAATCAAGGGAAGGGATGAAACGAAACCTTCTCTTAATTAATCAATCGTATAAGAAAAGAGAAAAGAAAATCTTTATTGATTAATTTCCAATACAAGCACCAAATCAAAAGTTGCTTTATGTGCAAATGTGTATCTCTAACCTCCTCCTCTTTGGACTTCCTCTCCCCAAACGTACAAAAAAAAATGCAATGACTCCGACCAACGGAACCCTCCGTGGGACCATGGACCCCACGTTAAGCCCAGAAACCACCAAAAAATAATTATTTAAAAAAAGAGAGAAATTTGAAAGCAAAGCTAATGAGGAAAAAAAAAACTTGTCAATTCATTGCTCAGTGGTCCCCACCACAACCCCCCCAACACACGTTCTCCTTCGCATTATACGACCTTTTTAATTTGAATCCCACGTGTAACGCTTCCTTAAATCCCAGCCGTCAACTCTCGCTAGGGCCAAAAAGACTCCATCGTTACAAAAAATCCGACGGCCGAGATCTCACAGCATATAAAACGTAACAATACGCGGGAAACAGGTACGCAAACTGGGTCCTCGTTTGACCGGTAACCAAAGCCACAGAATATTATTATTATTTTAAGCAAAATGAGTTTAAGCAAATACGATCACGGATACTTAATGTATAAATCAGGGAAGAAAAAGTAAAAGCTGACGTCAGCGTACCTTTGACTCCTTTTTTTGGGTATAATTTTTTTTTTAATATTTGCCTTTCTCTTTCTGCTTTAAACGCACCACTCAGTTGTCTCCTTCATCTCCTCTCCTGAATAACAATTTTTCCCTTCTTCTTCTGATTCTTCTTCATTTGTGTTACTTTCCCGTCCAGATTTCTCGCCGTCCAAACAGACAGCTAAGATGGTGAGGGACGACCTGTACATCACGGTCCCCAGTTTCTTCAGGTGTCCGATTTCTCTTGACGTGATGAAATCCCCTGTGAGCCTGTGCACCGGAGTCACCTACGACCGCTCCAGCATCCAGCGATGGCTCGACGACGGCAACAACACCTGCCCTGCCACCATGCAAGTCCTCCACACCAAGGAATTCGTCCCCAACCGCACCTTGCAGCGCCTCATCCAGATCTGGTCTGACTCGGTCCACCGCCGTGTTGACTGGGCCGAGTCCTCTCCCAAGCCTCCTCTCCTCTCGCAGGACCAAGTACTCGACCTCATTCGGTGCGTCGACATCAAATCCGAATCCGAGTCCTCCTTCGATTCTCTCTCGAAGATCGTCTGCTTCGCCAGGGAGTCCGAAGAGAACCGGAAATTCCTCGCCGGAGCCGAAGGCTTCGTCCCGATGCTTGTCGAATTCCTCGCCAATGCCCGTGACGGAGGCTCCAGAAGCGTGGAATTGGCGGAGGTGGCCGTGAGGGCTCTGGACATGATGCGCAACGAGATCGCCGATGTGGAGAAGGTGGCGAGCTGGATGCTGAAGCAGCAGAGCAATTGCCTGCAATCGCTGGTGCTGGTTCTGCAGAAAGGAAGCGTGGAATCGAGAATCGGATTGGCAAGGGTTCTGGAAGCAATTGCTGCGAAGGCGGAGGCGAAGGTGATAATCGGGGAAAAGGAGGAGTTGCTGAAGGAATTAGTGGAATTGGTAAGTCCGGAGAAGGACGAGAGGGTAATGGAAGCAGGGCTGTCGTGCTTGATTTCAATATCAATGGCGAGAAGAGTGAAGGTGAAGGCGGTGAATGCAGGAGTGGTGAAAGCGCTGGGGAAGTGTCTTGGGGAGCAGAATCTGAGCGTGTCGATGACGGAGAAGGTGCTGAAGATGCTGGAGAGAGTATCGTCGGTGAAGGAAGGTTGGTTGGAGATATGCGAGTGTGAAGGAGTGGTGGAGAGAATTGTGGAGAGGCTTATGAAGGCGTCGAGTGTTGCGACGGAGCACGCGATGACAGTGCTGTGGAGCATTTGCTATGTCCACCGTAACAGGGCGGCTCAAGAGGCGGTCGACAAGTCAAACGGCGTCACTAAAATTCTGCTCATAATGCAGACCAATTGCTCGCCCGCCGTACGACAAATGTCCGCCGATTTGCTCAGGATATTCCGCCTCTCATCCTCCAAATCGTCATCTTTCATTTCCTCCTATGACACCAACACCACTCATATCACGCCTTTCTAATTGAGGTCTCATTTCTCATATCCTTGTAAATCATCCAATTCCAAACCAAAGTTTTGTTACTCGGCAGTACAACAACAAAAGTACAAAATTCATTTTTTTATTTTTTTCTTTTTTAATTTACGCTTGCTTTTCTGTACAGTCTGAGGGTTTGCTTTTCGTTTGATTTGATTTCTGTATGCTTTTTCTCAATGATTAGATTTTAGTTAATTAGGATAGCCTAATTAAGCCACGGTCATAAATTAAATTCTTCGTTTTTCTTTTTTTTCCACTTTTTTTGTTTTTTTGGGGTAACAATTGCAGTACAAGAACTTGTTGGGTTGGAGTTTGGACAAAATAATAATAATAATGAATGCAAGAAAAGAAATTCAAATGACTCTCAGAAGGAAGGGTATGGATGGCCATACAAATACAAAGGCGTATTGCAGTAGCGCCTGTGAGTACTTTGGTGTAAAGTGCAGCAATAATTTGATTTGTCTTCATCCCTGTGCCTGGGCACCGGGCAGGCTGGTCCAAGCTGCAAAGATAAGAGAAGAGAATCCATACTCTAGATTTTGCCCCTTTTCCCTTTTCTTTTCCTTTTCCCAAATTCCTAAACAAGGCAAAACTAAACTTGAACTGAATTAAAAACTAGAGAACTTGTGTGCTATTGTTTATTAGTCACTCTGCTCGACGCAAAAAGCATTAGCCATTAGGCAAGCAAGCACAAGGAATAAAGGGGGAAGATATTAGGCCCATTTAATTATTTTTAGAAGCTGTTTTTAGTTTTGTAACTGCTTAGCAGTTTAATTTAGGGTGGTTGATAAAACCTGTTTTCATAAAATTGCTCCTAAAAACTGTTCCAGTAAGAAAAATTCATAAACATATCAGGTTTGCCTTTTTATAATAACTTCTGTTTCATAATTTAAAATCATTAAACTAATCTTAACCATATTACATAATTCCTAATCAATCCATTTTTCCATAAAAGTTTAAAATAATATCAATAAAATAAATTTGAAATTAATTTATAAAATAACTTTTTTAATATCATTTATGTTTTTTTAGAGTGATTTTTTTACATGGACATATAATTTATCTCGTTTAATAAAAGTGGTTTACTTATACATAATTTACTAATAAAAGTGGTTTACCTATACATAATTTACTATATACCCGCACCTCTATTTGTGATGCTCACAGCAACTTTAAATAATTTACCAAACTACCACCTTCTTTTAGTAGATAGCACAGAAGGAGATAAACAGAGACAAAGTGCCGGAATTAGGAGTGGCAATAATTGTGTTCGTGCCGTATTCGTGTCGGCACGTTTACAGCACGGCAGGTTTATCCCGAACACGAACACGACACGATTAATAAACCTGCCAGAAATGCTAACACAAACACGACACGCCTATGACACGCGTAACACGGTACGACACGATTAACACGATTATTAAACGTGCCGTGACGGGTTGACACGATAACAACACGCATATGACACGTTTATGACCCAATTAATTAAAGATTAATAGGGTGTTTGGAAGGTGGTGGGAACCAGTGGTGAGAACCACTTTTACTGTAGCATATGAGAACTTTACACTGTAGCAATTTTTTTTATTGTTACTGTAGCATGTGAGAGCTTTTTACTGTTCATAACTGATTTTGTGGTGGGAACCGCAGTGCCCACCACTTTGCCAAACACCCCCTAAAAAAAATTTAAAAAAAATTTAAAATTTTTTTTTTAAAAAAAAGCCAATAAAAAAAATTAACAAAAACACAATATCTAATTAATACTAACCTACTATAAATATTTCAAATATTTTTATTTTTAAGTATAAATGTGTTATAAACAAGCGGGTCGTGTCGTGTCGTGTCAACACGTTTACGGCTCGTTTAATTAAACGTGTTAAGGCGTGTTTAGCGTGTTAGCACGAATCCAGCTCGTTTATTTTCGTGTTATTTATGCCAACCTATTTATGACACAATTAATAAGCGTGCGGTCCAAACCCGTTTATCTCGTGTCGTTTTCGTATCGTGTCATCGTGTGGTGTCCGAATTGCCGGCCCTAACCAGAATCGCTGAAATTGTTGGTTTGATGAGTGTCAGCGTGATGTTTATTATTCGTTTTTTTCCTCTTTATTTGGAGATTGACGAGGGGTGATGAGAGACGAAACTATGTTTGATAGTCCGCAGAAAGGAAGCGAGAGGGATTGGAATCCCAATAGATAAATAAATGTGCTAAAGCGTTCAAAGAAAAGAAGAGAAAGATATGCAAATTGCAAAATACAAGTTTGACCATCCTTCAGTCCCTATATTTATTAATTATAATTATTAGGACCCAACTAGAAAGATAGGCCCTTGAGAATGCACACCCCATTATCATTTATCATTATCATAACATTGCTATAGTAAATATATTTAATTATTCACCCAACAATTCCTAATCTTTATTATTGTAAACCCCCTACCCCTAGTCTTTATTGGTATTATTCAAAACTTTTAATTAATATTGGGTCATGAAAAGAAGGGAGTCACTCACTAAATAAAAACCATTAGCTAGCTTACAACTAAACAATCACGTAGGCTGTTTTGTCTTGTATCTACTGGCACAGGGCTATAAAATCTTGGGATTTGCTTGGAAATTTTTCTAAAGGAAATAGTAGTTCCCACTTCTCCCAAGCACGCCTATAATATTTTTTTGCCTCAATCTTTTTTATTTCATAAGCGTTTATATTTTTTATAAACATTTTTGCTTGCAAAGGAGTGATGTTTGATGAAGCCAAATTTTATGTTTGTTTTAACAGGTATGATAAGTTCTCTTGCTATTTTATTTATGGTCTAAGTAAGTCTTCTAAAAGAGCTGGACAGAGACATCAGGACACCTTTGATCCTCTTTCTTAAAGGGAAAAAAAAAAAAAGATATGACAATTTTTTGTCATGCGAATTAATTTCACACAAAAATAAAAATAATTGTAACGAGTCTTAAAATAGTGACTCAGAAATTGACACATTTGTTAGCGTAGGTGGATACTGTATTAAAATTTCAAGGTCTAATAGTGTGATACAGTAAAATAAACAATATAAGACTGTTTGTGTATTGCCAGTAAGAAATAAATTGAAAATGAAGGAGGGAGATATGTGCAATGTGTGAGGAATAAGGCTATAGGCAGAAAGGGCATCATTATACATTGGGAGAAGAGAAGAGGATGCAAATTGTTGGTTGTTTGGTTGTGGAAGTGCGTTTTTTTATTTTATTTTTTCTTTTGAAGGGAAACAAAATCCGTCATTCTTGGTTGTGGAGGCCGTGTTATTATTCCCAACTGGGTCAAATGAGATTATAATTGGGAGAGCAGAGCTTTTTGCATCTAATGAGCCCACCCCCACCATGACCATAAAAATAATAAAAATAAAAATTGGTTGTGGCAAAGCTTAGTCTGATATTTTGTCAGTGGGTGCACTAGCTCTTTTCAGCATTGTGGACCAACTTGATGCAGTTCGACAACTCATTTTCCGAATTTATTCATCTCATCTCTTCTCTTTTGTTGCTTTCTGTATCGCTAAACTCAATACAACCATTTTCCTTTTCTAGTTTTTATATTTATGCTCAAACTATTTAAACATTAATGAGACCCTTTTTTTTATAAAAGAATATTAATGACACCTTGACCTTGGCCAAAACAAACAAAAAAAAAAAAAAAACGAAGCATAGAGTTGTATAAGTCCAGGTACCTTTTGCCTTAAGGTTTTGGATAACTTCTATTGTTTTTGCCATCTAATTGGATAACCAATTTACCATAAGCGTTTGACTTGATGTTGGCCACGGTTTCTTGTAGGTTATATATCCTCAATGTCAAAAGATTTTACTGACTTAAATGGTTAACACCGCCTATAATTAACGTCTTCAAATTTTTTTTTTTTTTAAAGGGACAAATTTGGTTATTTGTAGTTAACATTTCCTAATAACTTTCTATGTCATAGTTCTTTGGGTCATGTTTAATAAAATAAATATATTATGGTACCCTCTAATATAATACTTTGTCAAGTGGTGTCCGGGACTTTGGAAAAATTTCATTCGATTCCTGTTATTCAAAAAAAAAAAAATCACCCGACGCCTTTAACCCATGTTTAGGACGTAAAGTGAAAATTGTTCCCTTTTAGTAAAAACAAAAAAAATAAAAAAAAAAAACCATATATTACCAAACTAATAAAGGAACAAGATGGAAAAGTTAGAAGAAGTAGAATGTTCGGGGCATTGGTTCAAATATTAAACCAATAGTTTGAAGCAATTTTGATTAAAATTATTGTCGCATGAGAGAATTTCACATGATAACTCATTTTTTTTACATTGTAACATGTAAGAAAAAATAGAAGAAAGGAGTGAGATAAAACAACTAGAGGAATATAAATAGAATCCGAGTTGGCTAAATAAGGGATATAAGAGGAGAAAAAGAGGAACTTGAGAGAAAAGAAAACAAAATTCTTCATATTCATTTTTTTGATTTGTAAGGCCTCTAACCATAGGAAAACAATTTATTAAAACGAGCCGAAAACAGCCAAGGAATAGCCAGAGGTCCAAAGACCTAGATCCGAGTTCATAAGTAGAGTTAAAAAAACCTACCTGAGATTTTGTGCCCTGATCGATGAAGCTAGACGAGAACCTAACCTTAGACGGAGGTAAATTCTTACTCACAATGGTCCCAATGACCATAAAAAAGATCCACACCTTGACCCATTCTTGACTCAAGATACCACCCAACAAATCAAGTGGCAAGGAGAAACTAGCCTCTAGCTCAAAACCAACCCACAAACACAACATAAAACACACAAACATAACCCAAAAGACCACTGCCTTATTTCAACAAACACAAAAAACAAAAACAAGACAGAACATAACTCTAGAGTGTAGCTCCCACCACGATCCATGAAAATGAGGTCCCTCAACGCCAACCACCTAAAAGCCTCAGCCACCCAAATCTGGCCACATGTCCACTGGAAAGCTCCCACGGCCCCTCCACAGACATTTTGCCTGCTAGTTGAGATCCATCTCAATCGGCCCTTATCTAGAAGCACAAACCCTCCAACGGCCATGGGCAGGCCCCTCAACACCGACAGAAGGCAAAGGGTGGCCAAATCAGCCCGAACCATAGTAGCCCCACATGGTCGAGCCATCTCCCCCCTGCCTATCCAATGTAGCCTGATCCCAAAGGAGAATCAAGCATCCCACGACCGTCGCAGGCAACGGCAGCTCCTCCTTCCTCAAACCCAAAACCAGATCAACAGCGACAGACCTTCCTTTCTTTGCTTCGTACCCGTCTCCAACGCAAGCCAAAGCCTTCTCCGCAAGTGGCACGGTACTATGTAGATCACCGAGCGACCATTCTCCGAATGAAAAACGGTGGCAAGCAAACCGACAACATGCTGGCCCATCGGACTCGACACTATCTCTACTTTTCTATTTTTTGTTCTCTCTCTCTCTAAAAGTCGGGTTTTGAATGCTTAGATACTATCATAAATTCTCTTAAGGTGAGGAAAAATATCATATTTAAAGGAGTAGCCAAATGGGATTTTCAAATACAAGATACTAAACCTGTCAACATGCTAAAGTAGACGTACAAAAATGAAATTTTATTTTCCGTTAGATTAAGGAAAAAGAAAGGAAAAGAAACAAAAAAGAAACAAGAAAGAAAGAACGTTGAGAATTGAGATTACAAGGAGACAAAACAATTACAAAAGCAAAAGTATGAGAGGGAATTGGGTTAGTAGGGCCATATCACGAGGAGTGTGTGGAAAAGACTGAACGTCCAATCTGTTGAGCATAAAATAAACCATAGTATTTGCTCACCAGAGAAATAAAAGAGAGGAACTTGATCGATTGTATTTCTAATTAACTCGACTTAACAAAAATCCGAACTGAATTACTGATTAGTGATTAGACAAAAGCAGACAAAGTAGTCGATGTCAATGTGTTTTATTGGAGAATATTTTTTATTTTTAGGTTTGGTTTTGGATAACATGATTTTGTCCTTCAACATCAACTGGGCCATTGCCCATGCTCAATCCTACTTTACGTTGGAAGGACGAAAAATGTGAGGAATGAAATGAATTATAATAATCTTGATGTAATTTGATAAGAGGGATAGAAAATTAAAATGATGGTAAATGAATAGTGTTTAATGACTTAATTGTCTATTTTTTATTATTTTATATTAAACATTTTGAAGGTCAAAATGGTCTTTTTAAACTTTTGAGCAGTAGATTGTAAAATCGCTTCATTATATACAAAATGGTAGGCCCAAAAAAAGGTCTCCCTCTACTTCTCCCTCCACTCCCGCCAACCAAACAAGGTATAATATGGTGGTAGTATGCAAGAACTGTACAAAAGGAAAAGAAAAGAAAAGAAAAGAGTAGAGTGAGATGAGACGATTAGACAAAGAGGCCAAGCCAAAATATACTAGAATGCCAGTCACATAAACATTAAAGCTGCTTCTGCTGCCATGTCCTATCAACTATGCATGTGGTCTACCAACCAATTATTGTTCCAGTTTTTTTTTTTTTTTTTTTTGAAAAATGATAATATTTGGTTGATCTAATTGCTAGTTGCAAGTTTGCCAAGGCGAGGTGGAGGGCACCATCAAGGAGGCATCAATCTAAACATTCCTCGATGGTCGACCTTAAAAATTTTGTGAGGGTTTGATGGAATTTCCATACTCATCCTCGAATATTTCCAAATCCTAACTAACGGGTGAGTGAGTGATGTATATGGATTGAAATGTACTCCAAGGATTGTTCTAATTAATCGCCTTACCTAGCTGCAGCTGCAGCTGCAGCTAGAATAATTGGGTTTCAAATTTGCATTGATTGATCACCTTACCTACAAATACAATAATTGATTTGGTATTCTCAATTCTCAAAATTGTTGGCCAGATTTGAGCCTCAGAGTGGTACACCCTGCTGTTGATGTTCAAAATTCATACCAACGGTCAGTTGCGAGTATTTTGTTCCCACTTACTTATTTTCTGGTGGTGGGAAATATGCCTTGGTTGGCAGAAAAATCTTGGCCTTTGTTTTAGGTCTTCATTAATATGACATCCTAATACTATCTTTTCTTCTTGTTTGATCTAAGTAGAAGCTTTTAGCAGACCTTAGCTGAGGCCCTACCACACCTCCATCGCTATTTGCATTTTTCCTCTCATCTTAACTAACCCAATTATATTTTTACTAGTTAGTGCGAAGCAGTAAAATTATGTGTATGTACGAAATTTGAAGCATTAGATTTCAACTTGACTCAATAATGTATACGTAGAATGATTAATGCAAGACGAGTCTAGGGAAGTCAGTGAGTAATGGCTGCAACTAGAGTGGTGCAAAAGATATCTTCATTGCCCTTTCAATTGATGTTTTGTCCTGTGAGGCAACAGTAACAGTGGGATTAAAGTTGAGAGTGCATTTGATGTCTGCCATGCAAATTAAATTTAATGTTAGCAAACGCAAACAATTTCATTGCAGCAACCATTAACTCATTGTTCAATCCCAGTTACTCTGATTCTCATCGCTCACTCTTCTTCACTCTTCCTTTTCTTTCCACCATGTACCAATATATATATATATACATCCACACAACGTAGAGTACCGTTACACCCCCAAACTATTCGTATTTTGCACAATACACCTCGAGCTTTTGATATTGGTAAAATGTATCTTGAATTTTAAAAATTATTGGCAATTGAGATCCAATAACTAAATGTTAAAAAATATGCACAATGCTGGTCACGAAATTCGCATATGAGATTTTTTGAGGACAAATCTTGTTATTTTAAGAAAAAAAAATTTACAACTCAACACTTGAAAAAAATTACCTAACGAATATTACAAAGTAACTATTAGACTTTAATCGTCAATAATTTTAAAATTCATAAAATATTATTTCAAAATTTAAAGTTTGAATGTATTGCAAAAAGTGAATGTTTACTCTCCAGAACAAATAGTATTCTCAAAGTTCTCAACAAATTCATCACGGATCAAAAAAAAAAAAAAAAAAGGAATATAATCTTGAAAATAATAAAAAAAAAAAAAATCACGCCATTCCATTTCTCTTCCAGCCCTAATTGCCCGAGCGTTCCTTTTGATCATGAACAATCACCGTCACGGTCAGCCAGGGTTGTTATGTTGCGTGCGCCTAGCACGTGGCCAACTACTCTCTCACTCTCGCACGAGCCATGACGAGGAGGCATTTCTTTTCCTTTTCGTTTTCCTTTATTTTCCTTCCTTGTCGTTTTTCTGCCTAATGTAGTTGTCAAGTCGTTTTTAGCTTCCCTACACGGCGTTGTAGTGTCGATATTAGACCGTGTTGCATAGACTGGTGAGCTGCTCTTTGAGTTTGAGAGCTTCAATTCTTTGGATTTGGTTAACCAGACAAATACAATTTGCAGAGTTAGGCGAATTGGATCATTCATTCTATTTACGGACTAAGTTTTAATACTACTATTAAATTTAAGACTTCGTAATTGTATTCCAAACAGTTTTGAAGAAGAGCAAAACAAACTCCGCAGCAACCAAGTCAAACAAGATATGGCCTCTGTCCAGACTAAAGCTAAACTTATTTCCAGCAACGGAGTGTGCAACTCAACCAAACCCAAATTAACACTAAAACACCAAAATATAACTGCAACCAAATCTCAGTGCACCCCAACATGTGTGTTACGTCAACAAAGAAAACTGCTGCTCAGATTTGGAAACAAACCACTAGTCTGCCAACCTTGCGAACCAACCGCACACACAACACAAGCTAAGCTTTCCCTTCCCTAAGATCATGATAATATTCAGCCAAGTAAGGGGAAGGGAAACAAGACCATCAAAACCTTTTGAAAAAGTTCCATTTGAATCCAGAACAATTCCAGCCCCCAACAGCGAAGCAATTCAATTCAAGGACACAAATCAATCACAGCCACATCTACATTTAGCTTCAAGGAGCCCGGTGGGGGAGGAAGCCAACCAGAGAGTACCTAGGCAGCTTTGGAACAACAGCCTTGCTAGATTTACTGCCTCATATCACAAGTATCCTAAGCCCGCGCCAAATAAACAACTCCTTAACTTACAATTTGGTTGCTTCTTTTTCTTGAGATGGATCTGCATAGAGGGCAAACTCCAACATGATACAATGCATAGAAAAAGAGGTGACTAGACTAATTAAACAGAAAAAGAGACCATATTTATGCCATCATTTTATCAAGCTTATTAATGAAAGACCTAATACTCAAATAAGCACGTGAGAATTGAGATGATAATAAACACATCTTATCTTACAGTTTTGTAGTTGCAGGAAACAAGCTTGATGCCAATTTATTCTTAAGATATAAAATTGATTAGTGACAAAAAGCATGGAATGTGAGAGGGTACTTGTACATTAATGTTTTGCAGCAACAACCAGAAAACATAGAACGCAGGACACAATAACTGGATAAAGGAAGCTATACCCATTTGTTCAAAATTTGTCTCTACTGTTTCCGCCCGAGAATATAATATCATCATGGAGCACAATTTTCTTTTTTAATTACATTTTTTTGTCATCTTTTTTTATAAAAAGTCAACTAAGAATTTGAAAATAGAGGACAGGATGATGTGGTATACTGTACCTAAATAACAGAATTTTCCTGAGCCTTGTGACTTTCCACGTCCAAGGAATTCACCTTTCATCAAGCGCACAAGACTACACCAACCTAACTGCAAACAGAAAGAGTCCGAATGTAGTTTAGAACCTAGCTTGTGTGCAATAGGGGGACGTAAATTGAACCCTTATTCACACGCACGCCTATAAGTAAATCAGATTGCATATTCACAGCACGTTCAAGACCTATTCAATAAAGAAGCAGTCTTGGCGAGTTTATGAACTAGAAGGATTTAACAAAAAAATTCACAAGCCACAAACCAGACGTACCCCCATCATTTCTGCCTTGGCTAAGGTTAATTAATAAAAAAAAAAAAGAAAAGAAAAACAACGTGTTTACCAATAATACAACAGAGCATATCACTAATGACAATTACCTGAATGGATTTTTGGTCTGTTTAATTATGTCCCGATATCATCTTCGAGCACACCTCTTCTGCATACTTCGTCCAGTATCGTTCTATACGTAATAAAATCAGCTGATCTCTGCCGCTCAATCATCTCCCACAGATACTTAACCGCCTCCTCAACCTCTGCACTGAGAGCCAAGGCATTCACGTGCGAGTTGTACGATTTAGCACTCAGAACAAACCCTTTAGTCTTCATTTCAGTAAACAACTCTCTAGCATTGCATGTCCTTCCTTGAGCACAAAGGCCGCGGATCAAATAGTCATATGTAAATGAGTTTGGCAAGCAATTATACACCACACCCATCTGGTGAAATATCCTAAGTGCATCATTGACATGAAGGGAAAGCACATACCCTTTAACCATGGAATTCAGAGAGTAAATATCTGGCTCAATACCATCATTCACGATTTGTCTAAATAGGAACCTAATTGTGTCCATATACACATGGTTTATGTAAGAATTGCTTCCTCTACTCAAAAACGCAGCAAAAAGAATGTTATAGGTTCTGATCAAAGGCCTACAATCTGAGTTTCTGCTGGTCCTCATGTGGTTAAATATATTGACAGCTCTAGTCAACTTTCTCGCTTCAGTGAAAAAGTAAATAATGGTGTTGAAAGGAGGCTCATCACCAAAATGAGAAAGAGAGAGGACTTGGTTGACGATCATCCATTTGTTGGTACATTTTTGCAGCACCAAGCTTCTTTATGGCAATGTGATAAGAGCAAACCCCGTGCTTGAACCTTGGCTGCTGGGAGGCCCAAATGAAAAGCTCAAGACAGACAAGAGGATCATCTTGCTGAGACATGACATGAGCGAGTTCTTCAGGAGTAAACCTAGGCAGAAGCTCAGAAACAGCACTCTGAAATTGGACTTCATCAAATCCAACACTAGTTGCTTGGCTTTCCGTCTCTTGCCAGCTCTCCTCCTAAACGACCTTGACATAGTTGTAGGCTTGGTCGAGTAAAATGAATAAATCGAAAAGAGCTCAAATGAGCTCGGAAAACAAGCTTAAATCTGATTGTTTGTGGCACAATATTGTGTGAGTTCCCCAATAGCGATGTCGAATGAGACGAGCTTAAAAGAAATCTTCTAAGAAATGGATTGGATTTTGAAAGTTTTGAAAGAGTTTTGAGAGAATATTGAATATTTCTTATTTCTCTAAATCAAAATTATACATAGATACTACATATATAGTGGTACAGCGGTTGACTTTTCTAATCTAATAACGGAAAGAAAAACTAAACTAGGAAAGGAAGAATTGTCAAATTACAACCCAATAAATCCTGATTCTATAGCTGTCGATCAGCTAAATATTTCCTTGTTTAATCCCTAGAATCTGGATTCTAACTTTGGAAGATTTTCAACAGATTTGGAACAAGAGATTTGATTAGAGAAATCTGCATTGCCGATGTTCAGTAAGCGTAAAATGAAGGGTATGATGTGAGTCTTCTTCTTACCCATTCTTTTAGAAAGTGAACTGAAACCCAACAAGTTAATTAGATAAACAAATAAACCATGTTCTTCTTGGAATTGGAAACTTTATCAGAGCGGAGCGGAGAGAAAGAGAGAGTGGGTCGTACTCGTAACTACAAGCTGATATCGAGTTGCAGACACTCTTCAGTCTTCAGCCTACCCTGTCACGGCCGATAATAGGCCTTGATTTCGGGGAGAAGTACTGGACAACATTTTGGGGGATAGAACTGCTGCAAAAACTACTGCAATGTCAAGACATCAAATTCATGATTTTGGCACCAAAAATGCATTAGTACTGCTTGAATTGAACGAGCAGAAAAAAACGAAGAAGAATCACAATTCACAATTATCAAGGCAAAAATTGATTGAGAAGAACCCATTACAGAATTCAAACGCGTATCATATGGTGAATTACTAGTAAATGATAACAAAAAAAAAAAATCAAACTTTGAGGGTTATGGCAGAAAAGACAAAAAATTTCAAACAAATAACAGTGAAGATTAAATAGGGAAAAAGAGAAAAACACAATTCTCAAATGGGTATTTCAAAGCCAAGTAGGTACCTGGTCTGGGTGACGAAAGAAGCGCCGGAGAGCAGAGGCACGACTGGTGGGCCTCGTGTTTGTTTGGGGTGGGGTCTCGTCGGTGTCGCTGGGCCCGGTGGTTGGGGGATGGTCGCCAGACGGGTGGCTCGTTTGGGCCTCCGGCAGTCTGGGCAGTGTGGGTTTATCCCTCTTATTGTCTACGGTCTACGGACTTGTTTCCCCCTTTTTTTCTCAATAACAATGATTTGCAATTTTTATACTTCAATTTAGTTTAATCTTTATTAAAATAAAAGCCTCTGTTACGCTCTATTTGACTCGAACCCTCCATCATTAAAATGAAAAGGCTTACGCTGAATTAAATTGTCCTCATTTATCATTATATTGTACTTTTTACACAATTTATTAAATAAAATTTCTTGTGACTATATTATGCATTAATAAAATAGAAAAAGTTACGATGGAGATACGTAAAATTCTCTGCCGTTTGAGAAAGTTATAAGAACTGTTGAATCTATATCTAATAGGTGTCATAAAATGAGCTCATAACTCAAAAAATAGAGTTGAATGTATAAAATTCAAATTCGGTATTTTACTCAAAATAAATCTCAGCCCTTGAGAATTAATAGAACTTTTGATCTCTGCCCTTGACTACAAACCCTAACACAATTGAGTAAAAACTGATCTTCCCCACAAGCATGGTCGCGGGGGGTGGCAAGGGGTCTGTGGGCTCCTAGTGACATTCACAGGGGCCCCGACGGTGTTTGTGGGGGCTGGCAGCGGATTGGAAGGGGCAAGCAATCAGGTTCATGGGGTGCTCGGCGACAAGATTCGTGGGGCTGGGAATGGGTTCGCGACGACTGGTGTTATGCTCCGTGGGGCCGTCTCCATCGTTGGTCCATGAACGGAAACCATGAACAAGAGCTTGAAGGCCTCTAATGTTCCAGAATCAATTCTCGAGCATGTTCTCCTCCGACGACGGAGGAATCGTTTCGATCGCCCGGCTGGAGAAACTCCTTGACACTTTCCTCTGCTCCGATCACCAACGGTGGAGACGGGGGTGAAGGATTGTAGTGTTTTTTTTTTTTTTAATTTAAATTGCGGTCGTTTTTTAGAATAAAATTTTAATTAAGGATTGATTTATATGTGGGCGGCTCTACTTTGTTTTCGTACACCCTCTTTTTTAGCCATGAATCAAATCTAACTACAATTCTCCGTCACTTGATCATTTTCTCTTGGTGAAGAATTTTAACGTTTTCTACCATAGATGTATCATAACAAAATTACTTTTGAGAACAAAAAAATTTTAAAAAATATTTATTACACACTCTATTTTTAAGAGATATTATATCTACTTCTTTAGAAAAATAAAGATGGATTTTAATGTTAAAGAACTTACCCAAAAAGAATGCGGCGTTTCTTTTTCTTTAAAAATCATGTTTTTCCAATTCAAATTTTATGGTTTAATATCGACGAATCATATAATCTATTTGAACCCATTTATTTTGAGAAAAAAAAAATTACGATCATGTACTTTTTATAAATTAAGTGCAACCTTTACACATTTTAGTTATTTAATGTAAAGAAATCTATAAACTTTTGACCCTTTCATTTAGGAGAAAAAAAAAAAAAAAGAATCTTCAAATGTAGTAATGCAGTACACGAATTGGTTATAATTTGCATTTGATGATTAAAACAGTTTGGTTCAATAAAGCTCATCACGGAAATTTTTTTTTTCTAGTGAAATGCATTTTTTTTTTTTTGAAGTGGAATCAATATTTTGTTTGCAGTGAAAGAATAAATGCATAATGGTTTTTTTATGTCTAATGAAGGTTTCATGAGCCCCTCTCTTTTTCCCTTCCCTGAGGCTAGTAACCTTATAAAATCTTTACCCAGATATATGTATATATTCAATTGAAGTTTTAAAAGATTGATTTTTTTTTTTTTTCAGAAAATTCTTCTTTAAACTATCATAAAATTTTGTTTCTTTCATTCTTTAGTTGGTAGGCTGAAAAAGAAAAAACTACACTATTTTGGTACTTTAAGAGGGTGTAGCAAGTAGAATGCGAGATGCTTTAAGAATAAGTATGTGAAAAGCAGAATGAGAGACGTCAATAGATGCACTCTTAGTTTAATTTTTAATAAATCGATAATAATTTGATTTAGTTTAATTTTAATAAATAAAACTATTTTGGCTTTGTTTGACAATATCCTTGAAAGTTATTGGATCTAACTGCTATAATATAAAACTCTCACATGCTATTATAATATAAAATAAAAGTATGCTACAATGTAATGCTCTTACTTGCTATAATAAACCAGTTCTAACTTATTAATTGTAACTACATTCTCAAGGACACTCTTTACTAAAATACCCATGATATAAAATCATGTGAATAGCACATGACCTTTTTTTGTTTATTTTTTGACAGACTTTTTATGATTTTAGTCCTTTTATATATATATATATATGTGTGTGTGTGTGTGTAAAGATTGAGGCTCAATTGTCACCTTGTAAAAAGTTCATGAACCATGAGCAATTCGCTTATCGTTTTAAATGTTTTATCTACTTTTTTTTATAATTTCAAGTTTTGAAAGTTCAAAAAATAAATTTTAATATTGAAATATTTTAAAGATACATTGTTGTAATGTGCTTGGTAAAATGATTTGAGTTCAAAAAATGAATTCAAATACGGTAGCATGTAAGAGCTTTATAATATAGTATGTTTTTACTTCACTCTAATCATAAACACACACTACATGTGTGTATATTGTAGTTGTCAGATTTTTTAAGTATGATAATTTATAATAGATACATAGACACATTTTAACATAAATATGTGTGTGTGTGTGTGTGTAAGGTCATAAAGATTAAAAAAAACAACAAAGAAAATAGTGAAGGAGTGAGCTATAGTCTAATAAAGAAAAAAGAAAAGGAAGAAAACTGATAAAGAAAAAGATGAGAAAAGAAAGAAAAATAAATTTTTTTAAAAAAGAGAGAGCCATAAGGCAAAATAGAGGGGAGAGACAAAGAAGTATCAACGACACTTTTATATATGTATATAAATAAAAAGATTTTAAAAAAAATATTGGGGAAAAACTTTTTTTAAAGAAGCAAAACCAAAAGAAAAGAAAATGAGAAAGAGATGAAAAGGTAGTGACAAGTAGCAACATATAAAATAAGAAAAGAAATGAAGTTGTTCATTATATATATATATATATATATATATATAAAAGTCGAAAAGCATGCACAGAATACGTGCATATTAAGTATGTTAAAAAAAGAGTAAAAAATTGAGGAGTAAAGAATAAATATGTCTAAAAATATAATAAGAATGAAAAGAAACAAATATGTATGACAAAAAAGTAAAAAAAAAAAAGAAAGAAAGAAAATGAGAGAAAAGAGAAAGAAAGAAAGAAAAAACTAAAAAGTCAAAAAAATGTTTTGGCGTTTGATGTGCTCTAGGAGGGTCAGTCGAAACCCATTCTCTTTTTATATTATTATTAAAGATATAAATTAACCTATCACGTCTTCAAATTGCTTGGTCATATGTAAACTAGCATCAAGAAAAACTTAATTCAAATACGATTTTGATTATTTCAATGTCCAATGATAAAATCAATCTTCATGTGGGACGATTTTTAATTTAGGACATAACAAATTTAAATGGAAAATTGTCTCTAACAATGGAAATTGAATGTTTTAGTTATGCCAACAAAATATTTTTGCATTATAATTGGAGCCAATCCTTGGAGGCATCATGACTACTTCGAGTACGCAGAATCAAAATGTGTCGTTAGGTAGCGACTAAAACCTCCCCTAATAATTTGGAAATTTCAACAGCAAATTTCAGTGCAAGAGTTCAAGGTCCAAAAAAAATATATTTGATGTTGCCCGAAAAGAAATTATGGAGATTTATTTTACTTCCAAAAAAAATGACATTGCCTTGCTACTTTGGGCGAAGGTTAGGCCTTGGGGTTTGAAGCCTTGATTGAAGGGAAATTTGTCCCTTGCAATAAGTCACATGAATTTGCAACAAGGGTACCTCAAGTGAGCTACAAAGGCTGACGTGGCAGGTGAGCTGGTGTGACCAATGACCTGGTGCGATAGGTGGGTTAGAGAGGCTGAAATGTCATATGGACCAAAAAAAGGGCCTTTCTGGTGTTGGGTGACTTCTAAAAGGTCTTTTTTGGCTCTATTTTGGTCTAATTTCCTACATATTTATTTTATTTAAATTTTAATTAGACTTAAAACTCCCCATATTTGTTAAAAGTTTAATTGGATGAAATAAAATAGGCTCATTCATGTTCCTTGGCCTTCCAAACCACAGCCCTACCCTGCCTCATGGCTTGGATCCACATAATTTACCTTGGGCCTGTTAGACATGTATGCCCTAAGGAGTAAAAATGTAATAAGTTTTTGGAGACATTTTTATCAATAAAGAATTTATTATTTATATACCAAATATTGTCCTCTTTACGCTCATATTTGTTGAATGTATGAAAAGCAAACAATAGTTTGAGACTGTTGGTCTAAACCTTTAAGAATTGGGCATATGATGGACAGATTATGCAGAAGACACAATTCTTAAGGTGACGGTCTAAATCATAAGATCTGCAATTGAGGGAATAAAGTTGGGCGCTTTATTCATGTAAAGATTGTTATGTTATCTATATCCCTATTGGGAGATGGTTTGTCTTAACTATCGGAGGTGGACTCCGTGAATAGAAACATTGGCACGTTGTCATAGGTGACGATATGTTGGATCGGGACATAAAGTGAATTGATTTGGATTAATAATTCTGTCTTGGCAAATCGATTCACTTTAGACAATCATTTGTATTGCATCTTAATCCTGAAATGACTAGTGGGCCCGTTGTCTTGACTTGTGTCTTTTGATGTGCCAAAGGTGACACCCACATCTTAATAGTGGTATGCATGCCGGTACGTTGGAGGCATGACTCTTGATGACATAGACCTGTTATTCATAGATATGGAATCCA